>JAKRZT010029185.1:0-13865 GCA_029582215.1 Solanum sparsipilum | reverse complement strand
TATAGTTGTATATGTATGCATTTTGGGCAGCACACAAATTTTTGGGCAGCACCTTTGAAGGACAGCTGCCCAAGGGATAAACATCACTTATTTGACTATATATTTTCACCCCTACTTTAGGAATTTCGTTTTCCTCAAGCCTTAGAACCTTAGAAACATATCTAAACAGATTGTTCTTCAAAATCACAAGAGAAAACTTGGTTCTTTTGGCTGGAATTCGAGACACAGACTTCTTTTTGGTAAGTGATGAAATTTGTTCTTGAGCTGCTTAGTGTTTGGTAATTTATGCATATTGCGTCCTCTAGAACTCCGTTTACATTGAATATATATGATTTGGAAAGCTAATTCGTAGACCTACAACTTTTATTTGTATGTAAAACTCTGATTTATCTGTTATGGAATCGAAATATGGGACGCAACATAGGACAAGTTCTGTCCAGATTTTGAAATTAGAAATCATGTATGGACAGCTGTTAGTGTTTTCAATATATCTTTTTATAAAAAATATATTTTACGGTGATTTTTGTTTGTTTGCAACCTTAAGAGGTGTAGCTACATCTTTCATGAAGATTATAAAGTCAATTTTTGCCGTTTTACTTTTAAAATCTAAGTTGCGACATAAGGTACTTGGCTGGCCAGAATCACTGTTTTGGGAGCATAGTCGTGTTTGTACAGGCTAAGCTTTCTTGTGATGATAATTTTGTTTTACACCAATATTATTGAGCTGTTGGGAATTAAAGAAGTTATTTAATTGTATTTTTTAAGGTTGTATATATTGGTGAACAAGTTGAGGACCTTGAGGCGTTGTGGTGTACGGTTTGAACTCTTGAAGTTGTATTGGACTATTTCTTTGCTAAAGCACTGAGGTTTGTGTATAAATTTGTATTTGTACTCTTTTAACTGCTAGTATATCTGAAATTTGATCTTGGTACCTTGGTTACTCCTGTCACTTTGTATTGTTGTATTGGTATCCTTTGAGAAGTTAAAGACGCTTGTGTAACTCGCCCACTTGTATGGATTGTTTGATCACTTGGCACTCTTGTTGGGACCTTGTCCTTCTTGTGGCAGTGACTTTGTCACTATTGACATGCCTCTTGATTCGGATCATTTGCCATCTTGACTCTGGATTTTTAGTTCGTCTTAAGTATGGAAGTTGTCCATTTTAAGTAAGAATTAGAAAGCCACTTTTAATATGGTTCTTGGTTCTCTTGGTTATTTGGCTTTGACCCTTCTTGATACAGGGCGTGGGCCCTTCTTGATACTTGTTTGTGCTTGGTGTGAAGACATGATGTACATATTGGGCGAGCCTTGTTATTGAATCTCTTGCAAAATGGTGCTATGAGCGTTCTTGACAATTGGACCTCTAAAGATCGAAGTTGATACTTTTGATATATTGTTTACTTGATTTATTTATTATGTTTGATTATGCTGCCTATGACTTGAGAAAGGTAGTTTTGTGAATTTGATGGCTCCGAACCTATAGTTTTACACCACTAAGCTATATGCTTAGCGATAGTTGTTTCTATCGTAGGGAATGAGCAAGTGGATGCATGACGCTGGCCATTGGAGAGGGAAATTTTGACAGCCTTAAGGAAGATCACATTTGCTTATAGGCATCTATATTTTGTATAAACCTTGCGATTTGTACATGATCTATTTGTTATATATTTACATGGAATTTTGAGGAATAATTTGATCATGTCACCATGGGTTGTAATATAAGTATGGCACTATGTTTTGTTCTTTCTAGGTGTGTAAGCCCAAGTGTTGTAATCTATTAAATTTACCACTAATTTTGAATGAATATGTGAAGCATGAACTACCTAGTTTGGGTACTTGGAAGTTGGTAATATTTTTTTTATGTCATTTTTTTTGTTCTAGTGTGAGTATAATATATGCATAAAAATCTCGTGAGTTATTGGCTTATATTATTTCGGAAGGGTCGCTACAACCTACTTATCCAGATGCAATTGATCCTTGCTTGTTAAGTACACACTCATCCGAACATTTATTTATGTCTTGGCCATTCCTCGTTCATTTGGGGAATTGTTGTGTATAGTAATTCCTAGTATACGTGTCTGCGCCTTCCGCGGAAAATATAAATAATTATTAATCATATATATAATAATGACTTATTTCAATATATATCATGTCTCATTTTTTTTATCAAAACTTCTTTTGTCATCTATTTCTTGAACGAAATATAATTAAATCTCCATAAAATTGAAGAAGAAATCATGTGATCATTTGATAACTTGTACAATGTACATTGCTTTGGTTTATTACTACATTATTAACTACTTAATATCATGATATTATCGACTAAATTTTTATTATTCATACATTCCTCCTAAAATATTAACAACTATTTTTTCTTTAATTAAATCTATTATTTAAAGAATAAAAAAACAAATCTCCTGTAATTTTTTTAACTGTCATTGTTAAAAATTAGTTTTTTTGTTTTCTTTACATTACATATACATCATTCTATTTTCAAAAATAATTATACACTTTTTAAAATAATGAAATAGATGTCAATCAATAAAAATAATTATTATAATTATAATTATGATAAAAATAAGAGTTCAAAATAACATAAAAGTTAGACACATGTATAATCAGTTAGATCTTAAAATGTGAAAAAAAGTTAAATTAAATGCGGTAACTATATTTAAAAAGACGGTGTTAAATAAAATACTTAATTCTATTGTAAATCCTATTAAATTTTTTAAAAATAAGTATAAAGAGCCAAAACTAAATCCTATTGTATATTTTCTTGATTTTTCTATTGGATTATATTAGGAATTTTTTGATTTTTTAAAATATTTTTAATTAATTAATTTATTTTTCATCTTTTTTTTTGTAAACTTCATACTCTAAAATGAAACAAACTTCATGATTTATTGTCTTCACTCATATTTTGTATATTTTTTCTGATGTAATTTTTGATACACAAACTACATTATAAATAAGATATAAATAGAGATAAACAAATTAAGTGGATATTTAAATACCTACGATACAAAAATAGATAATAAGATGTAACAAATAAACCATACATAGCAAAGTACAAATTGAATTATATTTGAGAGAGAAAGTAAGTAGTTTATTCCTAATATTTATTTTTAATATCACAACTTCAATATATTTGTGAATCTTTCCTCCATTAATATGTTTTATCATCTTCATATGAGATTTAAAGAGAAAGTTAAAAGATGAAGGAGTAAAAAGAAGAAGACGAAAACTTGTATTAGATATATTACTGTAAAATCATAATCGTTAAGTTACTTTTCGTTGTAAAATAGTTCATCCTTGATTCTGAATTCTACTATATCATGCAAAAAAATTTTGAAAAAGTTTAACCTTCAAGAACACAATTTATTATATTTTGAAAGTGAATGTGTTATGATAATGATGAAAACGATAAACTTTATACTGAAAAATTAGTTATAAGTTTGAAGTTTTGTTCTTTATAATTATTGGGTAAATTTTTTTGCAGTCTAGTCCATTGTGATTCAAGCAAGTCTCCATCTCAGTATATCTTCAATATATATTGCATACAAAATAGCCTCAAATACTCATACAGTATATCTAGAATCTAACAAAAAATTAACAAAATTTCTGATTATAACTGAATTGTCCTCAATTGAGACAGTAACTAAATCATACTTATAAAAAACGATCTCTTCACACGAGTAGAGCGACACATATATGCATGCTCAAAAAACTACTTACTCTGCGCAAGAATATTGATGGCTTCTTTATGTTGCCTTACCATTGCAATTTTGCAATTTAGTGTGAGTTTGAATAGTATGTAGAATGTAGATGCCTGTTTTTTTTTTTTAAAAAAAGCTTTTTAATTGGATTTATTTATGAATATGTAAAGATAAAGTGTACATGAGCAGTTGAACAGTTTTAGGTAACCACTTTTAAATTCAAGTAAAAAGGTAACCACTTTATCATGTTATACTTTTTTTGTACGTAGGTTAATTTAAATTTGTGTTTTCCATTTTTTTGGTCTGTGTTTTCCATTTTTTGGTCCGTATATATATATATATATATATATCCCTTTCACTCATTCTGAACACATCAATATCTGATTCTCCACACTTGACTTGGTTTCTCATCTTATCATCTCCCCCTTAGGTCTGAAGTTGATACTTTAAAGCTATGGATCTATTCCATCTTTCCTAAACAAGTATATATTCAATTTACTACAATACTCAAGAAATGCTAATCCAATGGCTACTGAACTCTCCATATGCAGGTACTAAGATTCCTTCTATGATCTCTTACGCAGATTTTTCTCTTAACGTCTTCCCGGTCCTATTGAAGTCTTTCTATAATCGTTACCGCATTGACTATAAATGATCCCTTCGATAAAGCTCTTAACGGTAAGAAATAATGCTTACATCAGCCTATCCCACATTTAAAGCTCAACTATACTATCTAGGCACACATAAAAAAATTCAGAAAGTTAAATTAGAACATTGTCTAACTACATATGTTCTTTGGTACACCTCTTAATGCTCTTGCTAATCTAATTACTTAGCCACACTTCCTTGCTCTCATCTAAATGTCATAATGCCTATCATTCACACTTATAAAAAAGTAACACCTTAATTTCTAACCTAATTTATGTCAAACCTACTAGATCAAATCTCAAACTAACATCATCACCCTCATGTTGCCATCCTTTTGATCACGACACTAATCTTCAAATTCAAACCTAGTGCCTATTACTAATCACGGATATCAATATAATTTCTCTCTTACTATACTAACTTACAAGTACTAGATAAGATTTAGAAACACTCACCCACTAAGATCTCATGCCAAGTAGTCAATCTTTATCTCTTAGTCTACCTATTTACAATTTAGCACCATTTTGTTTTTCAACCCATGTACTTTTTACCCTTTTCCCTATATATCATTGCCTAATTAATTCTATAACCCTCTGAATACCATAGGGCTCTCAGTTCAAAAAATCATAAGTCCAGCTTAGACCTATCACCTTATCACTACTCTACTATTTTATTCAACATCTATACTTGGTTTTCACTTACACAATGGCACATCGACATAAACCCCCTTCTGATTACAGTATACTCTAACTCCTCCTGACTAGTAACTATCACTCTACCTTCTATCATGAAATATACACAAATTCATCACTTCCTAGTATACCCAGAAGGAAAACTCCTCATTAATAATTTAGTGGGTGCATGACTGCAATAACATAATATGCCTCATCACTATCTCCCTTTCTTATATTACTATATTTTTGCATGCATTCGTTTAAATCTAGGAACTTCTACTACTACTGGCTCATAATATCTCAAATCACACTAATGTATGGCTAGAAATACTACCCAAGCATTGAAAAACATAATCCCCCTCTTAAAGGGTATCATTTCAAACAAGATTTTTAAAGAAGAGAATCTAAGAGTACATCTCGGTTGTAGCTCAAAAGCACGATTTATATGAATAAGGGTGCATTCATTCAAATCTAGATACTTAAGCTCACTCATGAGCTTCTCTCAAGCCCCTCTGTAGTGCTATGAGTTTCTAAACTATTTTGCTTAGAGTAAATCATCGATAAGGATATGGTCTTTGCTTTTCAACTACCTTGAGTATGAGGGGTAATCGAATAGATCTGAGAAACACACGAGTTCAAATAATTCCCTATGACACAGTTCTATTGTACAATTTGGAGTATGAAAGAAGGGAAAATGTTCTTAAATGTATGTAGTTCCTCATTTATAGAAGTGGGGCCTTACAACTATAAATAAATCCTATTGACACGACATCATAGAAATCCAAGGACACTTGAAACCTGACTCTGATACCAAAATTTTCAGTCCTCAAGCCTACACCCAGGATGTGGCTGCACTCGAGAACCATTGGTGGTCCCCAAGTGAACCCTTGGTTTGCTATCTACTTAGCGAAAGACTTACTTAAGCAATAATAAACTTAGAAACAAATTTTAGAACATTTAAACTTTACGTAAATAATCAACTCCAAATGTCTGTAATATACTCAACGACATACATATAATAGTTTGCAAATACCCCTCAAGAAAAAGTAAATATTGAGAGACACCTTAACTCTATCTATATATGAAGCCTCTATTACTCAAGATGGATTTCGGGACAAAAACCACGATATCTCTCAAGACAATTTACTAAAAAATAAATGTGAAGTCCTCCAGAATGCAAGGAGGCTCAGCCAAGCTATTTGAAGTGTAAAGTGATCTCAAAAAAGCACCTATTGATGACCCTGAACACAAATATCTGCATCATAAAAAATGCAGGTCAAATGACATCAGTTCATTGAATGTATGAATATGTAATATAGCCGAGGCTAAATAGCTTAATGAAAGGACTACAATAGATAATAATGTACTCAAGCTGAATGTAAATAAATAAAGGAGTCAAATCATTGAAAACGCTACAAAAATACTTTCTCATCTTTGAACTTAATGTAATATGCGTTAGATGAAATACACTTTAACTCTATTAGGAGGTTCTTTAACCGATAACCATCAATAGAGCTACACGATGATACATCGTCTCGCCCATGCTGCCAAAACTTTCCTATTCCCTGTAGAGATAAAGGACACCTCAACTAAGCAGATTAATGAAGTTGTGCCTAAGGGCACTAAAGATTTATCCAAAAAGTATGATCCTTTACCCTTGTTGGCGTACATGGTTTATGAGGATTTTAAGTTATCTGAACTCATCCTCATATCGGTGCTAAATAGTACTCCCAATTATATACATATACTCATGCTCAAATGTATAAAACATACTCTTTCTATATTTTGAGATAATTGCTCAAAATATCCTCTTAAAATAGGTGACTACTCTGAAATATATCTGAACTCATAAACTTGTTTAGAAATCAAACTTTCTCTTTTTTCAAAATAAATAATACTCTTTTTCTTCATGAAAAAATGAAACATTTGGAAAATACTTAGTTCCATTAAACTCTTTCTCAAACTCCTTTTCACTTCCTCCTAAAACTCAGTTTAAAACATAAATGTTGGCTTTAAAATATTTTCAAGTTTTATAACTCAAAATAGGGTTCATGCTAAAATATAAACATGAAAGAATCAGCGTAAGAATGTCAATAACAATATATCAAACTCAATTCTCTGAACTCAAGAACTAAGAACTCAAGAAGACTCAATTCATATGATTCATGTTGAAATATACACATTAATGAATAAACCCAAGAATATCTAATGCATAATATGTAGCCATTCAATAATTAGGAATACAATTTCAAAAAAGAATCAGGAACTCAAAATTAACTCATCTCAAGAATACTCGAATATAATGATAGAATCTTAGATTACTCGTGTACTGATTTGAAAGTAGATGTAGTTCGCTAGGATGAATTAGTCCACCACTATGATAGCCTTACATACCTCAAAGAATGAAGATCTTGGGAAAATCGTCAAAACTCGATTAATGCTTAAAACACTAGCTTTTCTTCTCTTGGAACCTTGCTCTAATGACTCGAAGTGTTAATGAACGTAAAAGAGCTGATTAACACTTTCTAAGCCCTTAATTAGGTGTAATATTGTCACTCCCCGAGCCTACACCCTAGGTGGGACAAGAACTCAAGAATCATTGTTGGCCCCAAGCGACCCCTTGGTCTGACTTACTTACTCAGAGAAAGACTATATGCAATAAGAAAGGAATTCAAATGCTAAACAACTTAACTGTCTCAAACTGAACTCATAATGTTTTGAAAATAAACATTTAACTTAGCCAAAATGGCAACTCAAATTTGAACATAAGTAAATAAAAAAATGATGACGAATAAACTAACATCTGACTGACTATCTATGAAGCTTCTAAAACAACTGAGATAGATATCGGGACAGGCCCACAACATCCTAATAAACTATCTAATACTGGAAGTAAACAAAACGGATCCTCTGAAAAGCAAAGAGGCTCGCCAACAGACTTTGAAGTGCTCACTGGATCAACGATGCATTGGATGTCGATCCTAGTTACCTGGGTCTGCATCATAATACGATGCAAGCCAATTGGCATCAGTACATTGAATGTACGAGTATGCGAGTTAGAATGCTAAACACAACATAGGGTTGAAAAGAATATGAAAGGAACTGAAGAGCTTACATGGCTCAACTCAACTAAACATAACTGAACTCATTTCAATATAGAGCAGTTTAAAACAAGTGCAATATAAAGAAATCTTGTTTAAAACACGATGTCAACTCTGTGTGTATGAAAAGATACAAATAACTCTAAGATGTATGTAAAAATACAAATAAACTGATGTATATAAAATATAGAAATTACTGTTGTGGGAGTTTCTCTAATCGGCAACCATCACATAAGAGGTATTGTGATGATACAATGATCTTACTAACGCTGCTAGCGCATCTTCTACCCTGCCAAGGTTATAAGACCTAAATTACTAAGTAGATCCACTAGTCTATGCGAAAAGGATTCATCTAAAAAGTATGACCCTTTTCTACCAATGCTGGCTACATGGTTTATGGAGAAGTGAGTTATCTGAACTTAAGCTTGTCCCCATATTAGTACTCAACACTACTCCCAAAATATGATACTACCTCTTTATGTTTAAAACATACTTCATTCTATGATTTGAGATAGTTTCTCAAAACATAGCTCACAGGATATCATGGAAATCAAAGTTTCCCCTCTTTCTTAATCATGAAAGCATTTACTCTTTTCTTAAAACTAGCTCAAAGGCTCTTCGGAAATCAAGGTTTTCCTTTCTTATTTAAATGTGAACAGTTTAAACCCTTTGGGAATACATAGTCCCCATAAACTTTTGAAGAAATGAACTTCAAGCTTTACTCTTTACTCTTTACTCAACTCAAAACTTAAGTTTTAAAACAAAGTTAAAACGTTTGTAAAAGACTTTTAAAAAAAGAAACTTTGTGAACTTCTCTTAACTTAACTCTTGACTTAACTCTTCACTTCTTGACATCTCTTGACTTGACTCCGAACTGAACCATAAATTCAATTATGGATTCAAGGATCGTGATTTGTGATAGGAAAGATATCATGATGTTTAGGAATGAATTTAGATATCTAAACATGAGAAAGAGACAAAAAATCAATATCTAAGGGTGGTCCGCGATGTGGAGACATATTTAATTTTTAGTTTCGAAAACGACATCTGAGGCAGAAGACTCCATGACGTGAAACAAAAATTCCCAAAACTGGAAATCAGCTCTGCGACGTGCCACTGATGTTGGATTTCGTCCGACGAAATCTCTTCTTCGTTTTTCGGCTCTAAACGCTCTAAACTCTGTGGGTTCTTTTACCCAAGACTTCGAATTGATTAAATATTCAAAGTACATCAGATTATACTCAAAATCGAACCTAAAATCACATATTAGGATCAAATAACTCCTCAACGAATTCAACGAAACAAGAATCTCAGGAAACTTCAACAAACCCATTCAAGAACTCAATTTCTATGCTTTCATTAACTTAAATTCACAGAAATAAATCATCATTGGCATGTGGCGAATTAACCCAATGCTATGTGATCTCACATACCTGGTAGGGATCACCCCCGACGAAATCCACATCCCAAACTTGACGATCTTGATGAATCTTGAACATTCCTCTCCTTTCTCCTCTATCTCCTCTTCTTTTCTCTTCTCTCAAAACCCTAAATCTTTTTCCAGAAGCATAAACTAAGTTCAGTTTAGACCCCTTATTAATTAAAAAAACTGAATTAAAATAAAAGGGTAAGGAAAATACCAAACTACCCTTTAAAAATACAGATTTGGACTTTCCTTAATCCAACAACCCAACTTTCAAAGGGAATAACTTACACATAGTGACTCAGAATCGCGCAAACTCGGCTGTGTTGGAAAGATCATTCAATGAGATTTCCAACCATATCTGGAAGTACACCTAATTGATCTTGAGCTAGGATTTATGGCCATTTGAAGTTGACCAAAACCTCACTTTTCCTAACCTAAACAAATTCCAAGATTTTCAATTCTTTCAAAAAATGACTATTTCCAAATTCTTATCTTCTTCCTAGCTATTTCAAATTGCGAGATGTTACAATATCTGCCCCTTGGGAACATTCGTCCTCAAATGAGATTACTCTTACTAGGCTAAGGGTGGTAACATCAAGTTTAAACACCTACCAAGCAAATCAATTACAACATGCTAACTAATATTTTAAAGAGTACTAAGAAGAGAATTAGTATTTCGGTCTGTATTTTCTCCGGACTCAAAGAGATGTGGATATCTCTTTTTCATATCTTTCTCAGCTTCCTAAGTAGTTTCCTCAACAAATTGGTTCCTCCAAAGACCTTTGACTGGTGCTACCTCTTTTGTTCTCAACTTTTGAACTTGGCAATCTAGAATCTGAACATGAATCACCTCATAAGATAAGCTATCCTTGATACCAATATCTTCGGTTGGTATGATAAGTGAAGGATCTCCCATGCACTTCTCCAACATGGAGACATGGAATACCGAATGAACCACTGTTAACTCTTGTGGTAACTCCAATTCATCAGCTACCATGGCAATTCTTTTGGAAATTCTGTAACGACCAACATACTGGGTACTAACTTTCCCCTTCTTACCGAAATCTCATAACACCCTTCATGGGTGAAATTTCAACTACACCCAATCATACAATCCATCTTGGTACCTTAAAACACTATCTCCCCCTTGTTCAAAAGCCATCACTTTTTGCTTATGAACAATTGCCTTTAATTCAAGCAATAAATGATCTTGGTCGTGCTTTCCTTTTACTTCTGACACTAATGATGATTCAGTACCATTCATCACCACCACTCCTCCTTCTGTGGAATCCATTAGTAGAACTCATAATCGTGCAAGTATATGCACATCTTTTGCTAACTCTTTCTTATCTTCCTCAACATGGGCGGTACTACCGATAGACAACCTACTTAAGGTATCAGCAACAACATTAGCCTTACTTGGGTGGTAAAGATTACTCATGTCATAACCCTTGAGTAATTCTAGCCACCTCCTTTGTCTGAGAATAATCTTTTTCTGACTAACCACATATTTAGGCTCTTATGATCGGTGAACACATCCACATGCACATTATAAAGATAATGACGCCATATTTTCAAAGTGAATACTATGGCAACAAACTATAAGTCATGTGTTGAAGTGTTCTTCTCATGAACTTTCAACTGTCTGGAGGCATAAGTTATTACTTTGCCATTATGATTTAATACACAACCCAAGCCAACTCTAGATGCATCACAATACACCACAAAAACATGAGTACCTTCCGGTAAGGTCAAAAACTGGGGCAGTAGTTAACCTCTTTTTCAATTCCTGAAAGTTTTTCTCACAAGCTTCAGACCATTGAAACTTCATTGTCTTCTAAGTCAACTTGGACAAATGAGACAAAATAGATGAAAACCCTTTGACGAACCTTCTATAATAGTCAGCCAACCCCAAGAAACTCCTAATATCCATTGGAGATGTGGGTCTAGGCCAGTTCTGCAGTACCTCTATCTTTTGAGTGTCAACTCCAATTCCATCACCGGAAACTATGTGGCCCAAGAATGCCATCGACTCAAGACAAAACTCACACTTAGAGAACTTGGCATACAACTTCCTATCGTTCAAAGTCTGAAGAACTATTTTGAGACGGCTAGCATGATTTTCTTTATTTCTTGAATAGATTAGTATGTCACCAATGAAGACTATAACAAACACATCTAAATAATGTTTGAAGACTCTATTCATAAGGTCCATGAACGCTGCTGGTGCATTAGTCAAACTGAACGACATGACCAGAAACTCATAATGACCATAACGGGTCCTAAATGTTGTCTTTGGAATATCACATTCCCTTACTTTCAACTGCTCTTATAACTCTTTCAACTCTGCTGGTGCCATTCTATATGGAGGAATATATATAAGTCAATTATCTGTAAGGAGGTCTATACCGAAGTCTATTTCTCTCTCAGGAGGGACTCCGGGTAGATCATCTATAATGACTTCTAGGAACTCTCTTACTACAAAAACTGACTGAATGTGAGGTATCTCAACACTAGAGTCATTAACTCGGACTAAGTGATAGACACACCCCTTAGAAATCAACTTCCTTGCCTTAAGGTGAGGAATAAAATGACCCTTAGGCAATACTGAACTGCTTTTCCACTATAAGACTGGCTCATTTGGAAACTGAAACTTTACAACTCAAGTTTTACAATCAACTGAGGCATAACAGACATGAAGTCAGTCTATACCTAGAATGACATCAAAATCTACCATGGTACTCTTGTGATTGACCGAAATGGAACAATCACAATAAAATCTTTGTGCTAGAATAAAATCACCAACATGTGTAGAAACACTTATCCACCCTCAACTCTCTTGGGAAGAACAAGTCCAGAAAAACTCCGGTAAAACACTCCCAAGACAGAGGAGCTACATTCTCACCCTTGTTTTCCTTCCACATCGTGAACAAAATGTGAGTCACATCCTAAAGCTAGTGGGACTCCAACTATACCCTATCATTTCTAGTCACTTGCATCACTTCAAAGACCTTTCGAACCTCATCTATGAGGTTATGTAGGTGCTCACCAATCTCCGACCCTAGAAACTCAGGTACGGGTGGCAAAGTGTTGGATTGGATCGGCTTTGGATGGATTGAAAATGGTTTGGATTACAATCCACCCAAATAGAATATGGGTATATATGGATTTGGTCAAATATGGTTTGGGTAAAATTGTTCTAACCGATTTAAAAAAATTTATTTTTCAGAAACAAAATTACCCTCTCCCCAGGCACCACCCACCCCCGGGGCGCCCCCTCCCCCACATTCCACCAACCTACCACTAATTTTTTTTTGTTTTCCAAAAACAAAAGAAAAAAAACACCGCCCCCACGGACACCCTCCAACCCCCCCCACCTTCCACCGACCGACCCTTAAATTTTTTTGTTTTCCTAAAACAAAAAACAAATCTATTTTTTTTTAAATAATAAAATTTACCCCCTCCCTCGGGCACCCCCCACCCCCCATGCCCATCTTCCATGTAACACCCCGTATTCGAAACAGACAAAAATGCAGATTATGAGAAGTTGCAGGTGTAACTTACGGTCACCATCCACGGACCGTAGGTCAGACAAAGGCCCGTGCTGGTGGTTCGTGGTTCACCACTACAACCCCTCCCCAAACCAACTCAGAAAATTGGCTAAGTCCCGACTCACGGACAGACCCACGGTCCGTAGATCAGACCACGGTCCGTGGTCTGTGTCCGTGGATCAAGACCTCCTTTACCCAGCCTCTGACACAAACTACGGTTGACCAGAACGGACCGTCGTTCGATCCACGGTCCGTAGGTCTGATCGTAGATCGAAGGTTAGCAGCCAGTTAGCTGAAAATTCTGATTAGTCAACTTCAGATGGTCATAACTTTTAGCACAAAATGAATTATATGTCCCATGACCTATGGTTAGATAGATAATTGAATTATATTTCCAACGCCACCAAGTTTGCTAAATTCCGACCTCCGAGTAAAACGTTATGCCCATTTTACTGACGCCCTGTCGGGCAGACTTGACCTACGGACCCAATCGACGGACCGTCGATTGATTGACGGACTGTCAGTCAGGTCCGTCAGTCACTCCGACATCAGCTAATTCAAGGGTCTTTTGGTCTTTTCCTATTTCATTTAACCCCTTAGATACGTAATTTAAACCCTAAATCATGAGGTTTTAATCAGTTTAAGCCTAGAAACATAACTAGAACTTATCCAAGTCAATTCATTAATCAAAATCTTAGAAAATTAGAATCAAGAGAGGGGAAAAAGGTCAAGAACCCTAGTTCAAGAAC
>JAKRZT010029184.1:0-15966 GCA_029582215.1 Solanum sparsipilum | reverse complement strand
ATGAACAATTATGGTTGAATTTATGTTGTATTGGTGGTTTCTTGAAGAATTCCCCATGGGACCCATGTTTCTCCTTTTTTTCCTAATTCTAACCCTAGTTTGTGTTGGATATTGAATGAAGGCTATGAATTGAATGTGATGTTATGTAACTCATGTTTTATGATGATTCTACCCTAGGTTATGTATAATTTCTATGAAATTAGGGTTGAGTCTTTGAATGAAGCCTTGAAGGCTATGAAGGGAATATGTCAATTGCTTATATTGATGTTGATTATGTTATTACTTCATGAATTACCTTGTATTATGTATTGGTTATGAATTGCTTGGTAATTGAAGTATGGATGTCCCATGAAGGGCAAGAAGGTATGAAGGTTGGTTCTTCTTTGAACTCAAGTATGAAAGGTGAATTACTTAGATTGTAATGATGCTATACCTAATGATATGTTGGGATATTTAACCATCAATATGAAGGATGCTGGCTATCCTAAACTTGAACTAATAGAAGAGTGGATCTATGGGCTACAAGAATAAATATCTATTAGTTCTCCCGCTATGTTGTCGTTCTATGACTATGTACCTTTGTATTCATGACAATTTTGGACATGATTTTGCTAGAGTTAATATGATCGTAGTTTATCAATGACCAGCTGCATTTCAAATTCGAGGTAATTAAGTTGTGTTTTAGCTTTTTTTAGTTTAGTTTTTTCTTCTTAATTATTCGTTTTTACTTTGTAAAGATACTCAGAAGTAGGATATTTAGTTAGTGAAATATATGCATATTTCTTTATTAATACAGAGCAATCAAAAATATCCATTTTACATTTTTGGTGGGAAAGGAGGAGTCCCAGGTAGCAAAAGAAGGGTCTTATCTAAGATGAAAACTTCTATCAAGCTGTCAGATTGGCTGAAGCACATTTAAATTAGGTGACCAGGTCTTTCTTTTGAATAACTTATACTTGTTCTGCAGGTCGACTTTTAAACTACTGTATTAAGAATATTTTATATAGTGTTTGCAAGTTCATGAGTGTTTTTACATTGGAGCCAAATGGCATTAATAACACCTGTTAAGGTTGGTCCGGATAACTATTAATATGTCAGCTAAGGTTGGTTTAGCTAATTATACTATGTGAATATCAATGGAACTGGCATAAGTGGAGTTTTTCATTTCTGAAAATAGTTAGCTACAAAAAATCATATAGATAAGATAATCTCCGAAATTTTCATTATTAGGCTATCAGCTTAAATTATTGGACATTGACAAACAAAAGCTTTCTATAAATTAGGTCTAATTTTAGTGATTAGTAGGAGGTTTTATTGAGTAAATATGCATAAAGACTTTTGCCAATCAATTAAGTTTCGAGTCCATATTATCTTTACTTGGCTTATTAAGTTCCACATGCTTGCTTACAAGCTGCTTGTGTCAATTTAATGCGAATTATTGCCCTTCAGTTTTCACAAGGGACAAAGGGCGTAACGACATCTTATTTTGGAGTTTTTGTCTTTTTGGATAAGGTAAATAATTTTACTAAGAGTTAATGGTCAAAAACACCTCCAAACTAACACTTTTTGCGAGTTTCATACCTCAACTATCATTGTTCACTTTACCTACCTAAACTATCACCCTTGTTGTATTAAAACTCACTTTAGTGCTGGGTGGTTCATTTGCAAACATGCAGGGTATAGAATGGTTGTTTATTATCTGAAGATAATATGCTTAAGTGAGTGAGAAACTGAGAAAGTCATATGGAACATTGATTTCGCTAGATCCTAACATTCGTAATTTCTAAATCCCTTTAGATTATCAAAAGGGGTTCCATCAACTTTCATAAGATGCACATTGTGAACTAGTAGAGTACTATAGAGTTTTGCTGCCAATTTTCTAGTTTCTATGAGTAGGTTAAGAATGTACTTTCTCTGAGATAGAAAAATTTCCATCTTGCTTCTATTTACTTCTACTTCCAAAATATATTTCAACTCGCCTAAGTCCTTCATATGAAACCTAGTAGACAAGAAAGACTTAAAGGGAAGAGATCCCCTCACAATAAGAAGGATGGTGCTAGTTGCAGATAGTCGATAGAAAACAAAGTGATCACATATTCTCATTTTCAGCCCACATGCCTAAACTACCTCACTAGACTTGTCAAACCAATCTCAGGGACTTTGGTTGAAGCCATACAAGGACTGCTTCAAATGACAGACTTTATCTACTTCCCTTAAGCAATAAAATCGAGTGGTTGCTCCATATGAATTTCCTCGTAAAGATCACCATAAAGGAATGCATTCCTGATATCTAACTAGTGTAAAGTCCAATTTTCAAAAATAGTAAGAGAAATGAACAAACATACATAAATGAGTTTGGAAACTAGAGAAAAGGTGCCAGAATAGTACCCCATAAGTTTGAGCATATCCTTTAGCAACAAGTGTGGCCTTAAGTCTTACCATGGAACCATCTAAATTAACTTCAACTTTGAACACACACTTACATCCTACTGGTTTATCCCCGTTGATTCCACCAAATTTCATGTGTGATTTTCCTCTGATGCATGTGTTTCCTCAAGCATCGGATTTGACCATCTAGGATGATTCAAAGCCTCCTTCACCGTTTTGTGTATTAAAACAAAGGCTAGAGAAGAAATCAAGGATCTAGATGTGGAAGATAAGCGATCATAGGAAATAAAGTTAGCAATGAAATATGTGGATTTGCAAACCTGTCTACCTTTACGAAGCGCAATAGGGAGGTTAAAATTTTCTAATGTATCAATTATAGAAGGATTTGATGACAAAGGAACTGGTGCAACACATATATTATCTACCTCTCATCTTCTTGAATAAACTTGAACAATTGGTGGTTTTGATGGAACATGTGTTGAAGGTGCAACAGTTGTGTGGTACTCAATAGAGTAACTAGTAGATGGAATAATAACATTATCTAATTGCATAGCATGATTAACCTGATAAATTAACCACTCATCTTTCACCCGCTGACTTGTAAAACTGGGAGGGGTATAGAAGAATGGTGTAGATTTTAAAAATATCACATCATTTTACTCCAAATAGTTGCCAAGTTTAGTAGAATAACATTGATACCCTTTCCAAAGACAAGAATAACCCAAGAAAACACATTTCAATGCCTTAGGGTCAAACTTAGTAATAGATGGCAGTACCTCTCGAACATAACACTTACATTTGAATACCTTTGGTTACCTCAGAATGACTTGTTTAGAAAAAGAACGATGTAAGGCATATTACAAACAAGCACTGTGGATGACATGAAACTAATCAGAAAACAAGTCGTACAGAGTGTACCAACCCAATTATTTTAGGAATTGTAACATAAGTGCTCGAGCTGTCTCAAATAGATGTCTATTCTTACTTTCAACAACTCCATTTTGAAAGGGTGTATCAACACATCACGACTAATGGAGAATATTGTGTTGTCTTAGTAGGATTGAAATAAGTCTGATATGTATTCTATAGCATTATCATTCCTTAAAATACACATCATAGCATTGAATTGAGTTTTGATTTCAACAAAAAGGCACAAAAGTGAGTAAACATTTCAGAGCAACTTTTCAAGAAATAAATTCAAGTCATTCAACAGAAATTATCTACAAAAGTGACAAAATACTTATGTCCAGTTTTGGAACCGAAGGGACATGGTCCCTAAACATCAGAATGAATTAGCTCAAAAGCTTACTCAATCTGTTTATTAACCTTTGGACGTAACATGTTGCGATGATGTTTTGCAAATTCGCATGATTCACATGTCAAAGAAAAACATTTTGAAACCGGGGATAGAGCTTCTTTAACAAAAGTAAAGAATGATTTCTCAATTGACAATGTGCTTCAAATAAAGCTATGACACTTGTGCAAACAACAAATCGAGACTCATATTTATTAAGGATATATAGATCATCAAATATATACATATATCCTTTACCAATAACCTTATGTGTGGCAAGATCACGAAACATGCATGATCAGGAAACAATGAAATAGAACAATTAAGATCTATAAAAAGTTTACTCACATAAATCAAATTGAAAGCCAACTTCGGCATTTTTCTGAAATAAGGGTAATTTTGTATTCACAAAAAAATTCATCATCCAAGATATGATGAATTGGAAATTTACATCTCATAGTGTGATGGGCACACCCCTATGAGGGTAACTAAATTACAAGTTTCCTAAGAAATCAACTACTTCTACCACCTCCCCCACCAAATCTTGTTTACACCAAAGAAATAGAAGACTAATACAATTTTTTCATCCTCTGAAAAGTTATTTTTTGTCCTTTAAACACCTAGTATTTCTTTCTTTCCATATGGACCAATATCTACATGTTGGTTTGAGCTTCCACCATTCTTCCTTTTTCCCTCTTCTTCCAACTCCTTAGAAGCTCCAAAGTAGTCTTTGGCATCACCTAGTTAACCCGTCAAATGCATAAAAGATATTCACAAATTGGACGCTATTTGGTAATGTATGAGATGATGGTTGTTCACTTCCGCTTCCTGTTCACACTTAAAGCACCTTGAACAAATTTGCATGCCTCCTTTTTGTAGGGCCTCATAAGTAATACCTGTTTTCTTGATTAGTAGCCAAACAAAACATGAAACTTCAATGGACATTTCACCTTAAAAAGCATTTTCTAGGGTCGTCTCTCAATCACTGGGAAATTATAGTTCATCTCTCAATAGCATGATTTCACTATATAGACCCTTTTGTTGTGTATTTTCCATATTGGCTTATCAAACCTATAAGAAGTACCTAGGAAATCTTTAAGAACCTCTAATAGTTTGGCAACATCCTTAATTTCACAATCATTCAATGCGCTTCTCTAAAGTAGATTCCAACCATGTTGACTCTGGACTTGTTCCATAGTGTCATTGTTCTGCATACTCAATTTATATTAAAGAGGGAATAGGTTTCTCAAAATGTCTTCCACTATTTATATTTCACTCCAGAACTCTGTCTTCCATCCATCCCCAACACTAATACATATGTTGTTTTTGAAATGTGGCCATAGTCTTCTAATGGTCTTCCAAACACTGCATCCAAATGTGCCCATAACCTCTTCATTTGTCCACCGGTTAAATAAACCATACTTTCCTGATACAAATCTCTTCTATATGGATCTATATTCTATACAGAATCTCCATAGCCACTTTTGTAGTAAACTACTATTTTGGAGACTTAGGTCCTTCAATCCTAGCCTCCTTGAATTTTGCTAAGTGTGAGAGTATCCCACTTCACCAAGTTGTAGCCTTTCTTTCCTTGTGTCTTTGCCAAAGAAAATATCTCCTGAGCTTCTTTATTTTCTTCTGAATGTTCTTGGGGACTTGAAATAAACTCATCATATAAGTAGGTGATTCATCTAATACTTACTTGATGAGGGTCACCCTACCACCTAGGGACAAATACCAGCTTCTTCAATGGGCTTGATTCCTCCCACATCTCTCCAATACCACATTGCACACTTCTAGCTCTTTGTTCATAGAACCCAGAGGTAGTTCCAGATATGTTGTTGGTTGTGCATCTACCTAGAAACTCAATGTCTCAACTAGCCAAAGAAAATTGTCAACTTGGTTGATAGGGAGGAGATGACTCTTCAACCAATTGACATGGAGGCTTGAAAAGCTCTACTAAATAGTGAGTATAGCCCTTATGTGGCTAATTTGTGCCTCCTTTTCCTCACACAATATAAGAGCATCATCAACATAGAATAAGTGTGTGACCTCGAGCTCCTTCCCTCTCTAAGAAAGTGCACTAAATCCTCTCCCACCCAGTAGTCTTTGCCTTCCGGAACATGTGATTCAACCCATCCATGGCTATTAAGAATAGGAATAGTGACATACGATCTCCCTATCTAAGACCTCTATGAGATTGGAAGAATCCTTCAGTGTTTCCATTTACGAGGAGGGAAAACTTCACACTTGAAATGCAGTTATTGATCTAGCCAATCCACTTGCTACCAAATCCCATGTCCTTTAGTTTTTTTAGAAGGAAATTCTAATTAACATGGTCATAGGTTTTCTCAATGTCTAGCTTGCATAAAATCCTAGGTTTTTCTTGCCTTTTTCTGGAGTTGACCATTTCATTATCCAACAATGTTTCATCCATTATTTGCCTACATCTTAAAAAAGCCATTTGGTGTTCATCAACCAATTTTACTATCACTATCTTGATTCTCTCAGTTAGCAACTTGGAGATGATTTTATAGACTACTCCTATCAAACTGATAGGTCTAAAGTCTGTTAGCTCAACTGTATCAGGTTTCTTTGGGATTGAAGCGATCAATGTAACATTAAATGATTTCTTAAATGCACTCTTCTGATGGAAATTTTTTGTACTCAACATTCAGTCCTATTTCAAAATATCCAACATTTCTTAAAGAAATCCATAGTGAAGTCATCAAGGTCTGGTGCTTTGTCCCCATCATACTGGTTGATGATCAAAATCACTTCCTCTTCTGTAAATGGTCTTTGTAACCATTCATTTTCTTCTATAGACTGTTGGACATCCTACAAAATCGAAAGAAGGTCTCTAGGATTCAAGTTCTAAGTATAGTCTGGCAATTAATACATATGACATGTCAATAGAGGAGGTTGCTTTAATGGTTCCAAATTCCACAATGTTATGTGTTGAGCCATCAACTACCATTACTTGAGAGGGTGCTTTGTGTGATCGAAAGGTAGAAAATATATTAGGATTAGGTGTCGTGTAATTACTAGTACCTGTATCAATCACCCAGTTGTTCAAAGAGGAGTCCGCATATGCTTTTCTTGAATCAACAAGGGTAGTAACTGAAGTGAATTCTTTAAGGGATTCTTGATACTGAGAGGACTTCGCAAACTCATTCAACGACACCAAAATTGTCTTACCCTCGTAATTTATAGCCATATTTCCTCCTTTCTAATTGTTTGTGTTGTAGTTTCAACTCAAAATACCCAAAATATTAATATAGGATAAGCTACCAAACACAAACAATACCAACAGATACAATCCAGTACTGAAAAGGCAATTTGTTAATATCAAGACATGCAAAATTTTATGGTATTAAGTCCATACAAAATTTGAACAATGTTCTAAATTCAAGACATATTGACCCAAGTGAAAATTTTGGGTTAATAAAGCCGGATTAATTATTTAAGTCAAGACTGCATGACTTAAGTCAAATACAACTACATTGGGCTAGGTTGGGCCTCTACAAAATGGTTGACCCACATGTTTTAAGGCTAAGGGTCCATTAGGATTACTTGGAGGCTACCCTAAAACCTTTCATCCATGCCTATATAAAATAAAAAAAGGCTCTATATTCTCTTTGGAGGCATCTTGATAATTCTATAACATCTTGGAAGATTCTAAGATGGGATTGGACAAAGATAAGAGAGTGCTCAACTAGAACAACGACCAACAAAGACCAATTACTTAGATAACGAATCTTCCCCTTCTCCTTTAAGGCTTTAAGGCGAACTGTATGGATTTAGAAAAGAAAGATGTCCTCACCTTCTCTAGTGTGAGTGAGAGCAATTTGAGTATCCCTTATGCACCTCCTTTTGTAGATAGAATCTTAATTAGTGGAAACAAGCAACCTTACTAAGAAAGGTGCTTGTTGAGTAAGGCCAACTTTCAAGCCAACCCTTGGTATATGTTGGGATCTTGAGCGCATGATTGGTCAATTGAAGATTGTACAAGCCCAATGCATACATGCATACATCTTATATCATGATCATGTCAATCCCATCCACAAGCCAAATTTCATTTATTTGTTCTATTAAGTACTTCTTCCGCATCATTAGCTTTGAAAAATTGTCTCCCTTTACTGGTTCACCTCAATGAAAAACTTAAGACTAGCCTAGCTTCAGAAGGTCATCAATAATATTTGATTCCAAGAAATTAGCAACCAATACACCCAACAAAATAATTGTAGTCAATAGTCAAATACCAGATTTATTTGACATCAAGAACAAGTATCCACAAAACACTATTAATTTAATATTGAGCAAAACTCAGAATATCGCGATAACACCAAACTGAAACCAGATATAATCATTGAAGGATAGACTAGCATCTAGAACATTAATTGTCCCGAACAACATGTTTTTGCCCTAGTCTATTTCCATTATTATGTATTGCCAGCTTGAAAAGGGCCCTTCATGTGATATTCAATTAGAGGAAATACATGTAAGCATCATTTGTCTTAGCAACAAGTTACTCAAAAATATCTCCAGAATTGAAGCTTTTATGAAGACCAAATACACCTATGAGATATATGAAGATGTACTCTATCCACCTAAAAATATAATACGATATGAGATGTTTAGAAACACACCAATGTGGTCATTGAGAAATAAGAAATTTTGAAATTCCAATTTAGTAAAAATGTAAGTCATGCACTCAAATACAAGAAATGATATAAACATCAATTCAGATTATTAATGTCGTCCTCAAGAACTGTACTGGACACTGACATGTGTTCCTGTTCTGCCCAAGAAGCCCCTTTTCGCCATTCTACATCTACAAAAAATGATATAAACATCAATTCAAATTATTTATTTTGGTTTTGCATTTCAGGATAAATAGATAATGTGACATATCCAGACTCAATGATATTGATATCTTCAATTAATACATTACAATAGTCCTTAATATCATCAACCAATTTCCCAGGAAGTGCTTCTACCATCTCCTCCAATAGATTGTTGTTATCCTTGTTGATCGCAAGAGTAATCCCACAAGTGAGTCAAGGAGCGTAGAGTGTACGTAGACCTTTTCCCTACCTTGAGAGGTAGAGAGACTATTTCTGATACACACTTGGCTCAAAGAAAAACATATAAAACAAATTCGAGAAAGGGAAGGTTTACAAAACTAACAACAACATCATATCTAGTGAAATCCCACAAGTGAGGTATGGGGAGTGGTAGAGTGTCTATAGACCTTACCCTACTTTGGTAGGTAGAGAGATCATTTCTGACTGATCCTCAACTCAAGTAAAAACATATCAAAGAAGATCGAAAAAGGAAAGCTTTATTGAACCATGACAAAAAATCTTAAATGGAAAGACATGAAAGATCTTACTTTTTCCCTTCAAAGAACTAATCATATGTCTAAAAATTAACTTTCCTAAGCACAAAACATGCTAAAGAAGAGTACCAAAAAACGTCAGCACAACTAACAGAACTTGATGATCACAAAGCACCAATCAAAGCAAACTTCTGAGTGAATCAATCTACAGTTATAAGTTGTATCACCTATGGAAACAAGCATTCAACCAAAAAGGAATCACACACATATATATAGTTATAATTGTAGATTTTTTCCTTTTTGGTTGAATGCTTGTTTTTATAGGTGATACAACTTATAAATGTAGATTGATTCACCTAGAATTTTGCTTTGACTGTGCTTTGTGATCATCAGATTTTGCTATTTGTGTTGATGTGTTTTGGTACTCTTCTTTAACGTTCTTTATGTTTAGGAAAGTTAATTTTTAGAGATAAAATTAGTTCTTTGAAAGGAAAACTCAAGATCTTTCATGGCTTTCCCTTCAAGATTTTTTGTCATGGTTATGTAAAACTTTCCGTTTTCGATTTGATATGCTTTGAGTTGAGTTGAGGGTCAATGAGAAATGAACTGTCTGCCTCCCAAGGTAGGGTAAAGGTCTATAGACACTCTAACCTCCCCATACCTCACTTGTGGGATTTCACTATATATGATGTTGTTGTTGGTTTTGTAAATCTTCTCTTTCTCGATCCGCTTTATATGTTTTTCCTTGAGCCAAGTGTGTATTAGAAATAGTCTCTCTACCTCTCAAGGTAGGGGTAAGGTCTATGTACACTCTACCTTCCCAAGACTCACTTGTGGGATTACACTTGATACTGACCTACTTGAATATCATGAGATTCATCTTTTTCTATCTGAGGAGAGAAAAATTGTGTCAACATTTTCAAGGGACTCTTCTTTAACATGGTTTCCGTTGTTGGAAGTTAATGTGTAGAGCTTTGCGTCTTTCTCAAAAAGGAAAAAAAAGATTTGTTATAGCTTTCCTTTTGATTTCTTGTGGAGGATATATTTTGTATTAACACAGTCTCTAGTTTTAAGTGGTTAGACTGTGTTACAAGGAAATTTTGGGTTTTTCCTTTTCTTTTGATAACAAATGTTGGATTGATAGGATTTCTTTCCCATTATGTGGTACAAGGCCTTATATTTTTTTTTTTGCGTCACTAACAAAAACAAAAGTATATACTCAATGATATAATTGTTTCTTATCTTGAGACAAATAGTTTTTTTATTTGTACTTTTCTTTCTTATTATGAAGCCATCAGTCCGATAGATAAGGTAAAGAATGCAAATGCTCTCATAATATGTTGGGGACTTCTGTGGTAGTATACCACATGTATCTTTATGTTTGTTTCTTTTACTAGTCATTCATTACTTTTCTTAGTATCCATAACTGATTTAAAAGAATGTGTCTTGTCGCAATTGTTTTTGATTATTAAGTGTCAAAGGTTACAAAAATCTTATTTTAGATTCCCGATATTTATGATAGTTTTTGGTCATTTATTGACACTCCTCTATTTTATGAATCCTCTTGAAGACCTTACCTTTTTCATGTTTGAGCTTTCATTGCAGATCTAAAAGAAAATGAACACTGATCGAACCTGCAATAACTCCTTCTGGACTAAGGAGGAGGATAAAATCTTTGAGAATACTCTTGCAACCAAGGAGGATAACAACAATCTATTGGAGGAAATGTCAAAAGCACTTCCTGGGAAATAGGCTGATCATATTAAGGATCACTATAATATCTTAGTTGAAGATATTAATGCCATCGAGTCTGGATATATCCCATTACCTAATTATCCTGAAATGCAAAACCAGAATTCAAAAGTACATGTAGAACGGCGAGAAGGGGCTCCTTGGACAGAACAAGAACACAGGTTAGTTTCCAGTACAGTTCTTGAGGATGACATTTATAATATGAATTGATTTTATATCATTTCTTGTAATTGATTGCACGACTTATTACATTTTTACTAAATTTGAATTCCAAAATTTCTTACTTATCAATGACCACGTTGGTGTGCTTCTAAACATCTCATATATTATTATATTTCTAGGTGGATAGAGTACATCTTCATACATGTCATAGTTGTATTTGGTCTTAACTACATCACCAATATAATACAAAATATTAATTCCAACTTCTTAGTTCCACAGTATTTTCCGATCAAATTAAAACAAAATATTAATTCTAACTTCTGAGTTCCTTTGTTCATATTTGTAGGCTTTTACTTCTTTTAATTGTCAATGGCTAGGCTTGGTTTCATGAGAAGTAGACTAACTCAAATTCTTTATATACATCAAACGATTCATGAAACTGTAACCACTCCACTTGTTGATTGCAGGTTTAGTCTCCTCGGATGAGGCTCTATATTTAAAATATCAACTTGGCCTTGGGTATAACAACTGTGTGTGCCCGCTAAACTTAATTTCTTTGTCAAAATGAATGAAAACTTGAGACCTAGAGGCCGAGTTTGATAGAAATTTGTTCAAGTTACAAAGCCATGCCGAATCCAAATTGTGGCAAAGCAAATCTATTTTTGAGTGCTTCAGTTGTCTTGACTCTCCTGCAATTTTTCAGTTCAAGAATCAGAGATCCTGTATATTCTAGCGACACCAAATTTGGAGTATCAATCTTCCTTGTGCCACCCGAATAATCCTTAATTATTAAGACATTTTGGAATTGAGACTAGAAATAAGGTGCTCGAGAGTCCATCACATGTCCACATGAGGTGATACGATATATCTAAAGATTTCAAATTCTAACATTCAATAACATCCAAATTGTCCGGTGAAGAACTAGAATAATACAAGTGTTCAAGATTGATTCTTTAACACCCGTGTTTCTTGTTGTACAAATGGAAACTGACTTGATCTTTTGAAGATTTAGCAGCTCAATCTTTTTAAACCTTCTATGGCAATGCTCAAGTGTGAGTTATTGATTGACTTCCATCTCCAACTACTTTCCTAGAAGGCTTTACATTTGAGTGAGGAGAACTAAATATTTTTTTGACCTCCATCACCTGACAAAAAAGTAATAGCATCGCAAGAAAAGACCGTGTTGAAATTGGTTATAAGTGAATTTCGTCATCTGAATAGCTAAATAATCATTTGGCAAAGGTAGTTCTTAAATGTTCACTTCTTTTCCCTTCTATCTTTGTCTACATTCTTTGTTTCCGAGCAGGGGGTGAACGACATAAGAGAAGATTTTCCTATAGGTAAGGAAGAGGTGAAAAAGGAGCATTAGTCACAGAGCCCATGGACGAAGACCATGATATTAGTTCCATTTTTCATGTTGGGAAAGCACCAACTGCTCATAGCGGAATGTACGGCTATATATGAAGGTATTTTTTATCTGCATGACCTATTCACTGATTAGATGTTCTGATTTTGTGGAGGAGAAGCTGTTAATATTGATATTAGTTGCTCAAAACAAGATAGGTTGTTAATATCAATATTGCAGTTGGTATTTTGAAGATTTTTTTATCAATTAAATGATCAAAATGGTCCTTAATGTATGGGGTTAGTCTATTTTACTCATTTATATATACCTCGTCATCGAAATGTGTAGAAAAAATGGCCTTTTTCCTCCCGCCGCCGCCCTTAATATATCACTTTTTCATACCGTAAAGATTATTTCGATTACATGGTATATATGGACTAAAAGGATCACTTTTTTGTTTAAACACCCCCTTCAGACATATTATGTGAACTCCCTATCTTGTTAAAGTAATAGCCAATGAGGTTTTTAGTTTTTTCAGCATATAGATTTCTGGTAATACATATTATAATTCACTTTGAAAACAAAACAACAAAGTTCACAGGTAAAATAGATTTCATGTAATACATATCAGAATTCACATTGGAAACAAAACATCAAGAGAGTGTCTTCATGAGCATTCTTCGGCCATCTTAAACAAGTAAAAGGTGTATAGCTCCCACAGCTTCTATGAGTTCAACTGAACCTATTGTCTTCGACTCAAGCTATATGTGTACAAAAACAAAAGAAAGAAAATGTGTGCATACATATAATAAGATCACAATCATTCTAAACTCATTAACAAGTTATTATTGTCTAACTTTGAAATATGCAATTTGCTAGTTATCTCAAATCTTTTCATCAGCATCATCTTCAATTGGAGCTGCTACATTTACATATAGCTTCTGGCTATTGATGCAACTACCATAAATGCCATATTTGAAGAAATAATCTCCAGGTACCAACATGAATGTTATTGCTGGACTATCTTTGTACTGCTTTGAAGGAGTGTTGGAATTGCGTGCATAATAGTTGTATTTTCCAATCTCCAGCAAATCCTCAAGCTTTTGGAATCTAAATTCTACAAATAAAATTGTACCAAAACATATTAATACTTGTAAAATTAGATAGAATATGTATATAGGTACACGAAAAATAACTTTCTAAAAGATACATAAAGTTATGAATCATATTCAAAGGGAGTGAATTGACACCCCTTGCCCGAAAAACCAACACTTTTATTGATTTGATTTTCTTTATGAAGTTATAAAACCTACATAGCTGGTTTGATTTGGTAAATGAAAAAACTGAACCAAAGAACCATCTATATGTACACCCCTAAAATTAGTTAGTACCTTTATATCCTTCCAAACATAGCTAAAGAAAGACTTCAGGCCAAATTAGATATGAGGAAAGGATGAAATGGCAAGAAGAGTGCTTGGTGAGGAGACAACACGAGAGGGAGGAAATTGTCGCGACTAAGGAAGCACGTCCCTTAAAGGGAAAGACAGAGAAGGAGCCCACTGGACACCCTCACCCTCTTCTCCCAAATTAGCATAACTAGATTATGAGAAATCCTATAGACGCTTCAATTGTAGAATTTGCACCTTGCAAATGTCTATTTGTTCAAGTATGTAAATAAATTGCAAACACGATCCAATTCATAATGGGAAAATTGTATAAAATAGCTAACTATTAATTCAAAATAAATGTTATAACCACAGTTTCAATTAATTTTGATATGTGGCAAACACTTTGTCATTCGCCTCTCTCCCATGAATCTCACTCACCACTCTCCCTCGCCTCTCTCACTTTATACAAACACAAATATATGAATTGTGTTGATGTTTGTATAAAGCGGGACAGAACCGTATAGTCAAATTTAAATATATATCTATTCGTCCTATACACTTATAATTATACAAATACAAATCTTCTCCTGCCCAGTTCTCTTTTGTCTTTCTTTCTTTCTCGTTATACAAACAGAAATTATACAAAATACAATGTATAAATTGTGTTTGTATAAGGGAGAGAGATTTGATAAACAAATATAATTGACGTTATTATATTTGCATTTGTGAAAATATTTATCTCACAAAAATTATCAATTAAATAAATAATTAAAATTAAACTAATACAGACTTCAACTGACGTTATTACAAGTCATATGAACATTTTTTCGTCTAAAATACTAAAATATTAAAATATACACCCTCTGTTTCACAAAGAATGGTCTAGTTTGACTTGACACGGAGTTTAAGAAAATAAAGAAGACTTTTGAATCATGTGGTACTAAATTGAAGTTATGTCAAATGTACAAATTTTCCCATTAATCTTGTGGCCTTAAACATGTCACGTGGAAAGCTGAAATTAAAATGTTACCAAAAAAAGAAAGAGGTCATATTTTTTTAGACAGACTAAAAAGGAAAGGAGGTCATTCTTTTCGAAACGGAGGGAGTAGTAAATAAGTAAAACAAAAGGGCAATATTTATATAGTAATAACTATTCTGAAGCAAACTTCTTGACAATCTAAATCACATAAGTAGCATTGATAAATAAATTCATTCTTTTGTCTTAAGCATAAAAAAATCATGACAATTCTCTAAATTTAGGAAAAAGATATTGAGAAGCACATATCTACATCACAAGAAAAATTGTTAACAAAAATAAATGAATTTAGACTACATCATGTTAATGTAACGACTCGGAAAATGATAGAATGAACTTGAGCCTTGACGTTTGGGTTAGTGGGAGCTTAGGTTAATGTTTATGCTGTTTTAGAACTTAAATGGAGGTAGGTAGCATCCTAGGGTGCAAGCAAGGGCCTAGGCTAGCGAGTTACGGTGAAAGAAGCCTTGTCCTTGGAAGGACTGTTTGGCGATGGGGCTACTAGATCGCCTAAGGGGTTGGCGAATCACCCTTATGCCCCTATGGTCGCCTAGTGGACTACCCAATTGACCAGCCTTTGAGTAATCCCACTGGAACAGACGGGCAAGGGGCATATTTTTAAAGTTACAACTTTTAGGGTCAACTTCAAATGATGATATCTTTTAGCTCAAAATGAATTTGGTGGACCATTACCTATCCAATTAAAGGTATCTGAGTCCTCTTTCCAACGCAGCTGAGTTTGCCCTTTTCCGATCTCGGAGTAAAACATTATGGCCAAAATAGTGAAGCACTGTCAAAAAGGACGAGCTTAGACGGGTTTAGTGAAAACTTTTAAGTTTAACCTTGTGGGTCCTTAATTCTTTTCCTTAGTTGAGTCCCTATTATTATATGCATTTCCTAGCAATTATAAAACCCTTCTAGACCAAAATTCTTCCATTTAAGTCACTCCAATTAGTATTAAAAAGAAACCCACCTCCTCTCAAATATTTCTCTCTACAATCCTCCATTGAAGAAGGTCAAGAACTTGGAGCTAGGGCTTGGATTGAAGGTGGTTTCTTCATCAAATTCCTTGGGGAATCTTAGCAAAGGTATGGTGACCCTTGATCCTTGACTATCTTTCCTTCAAGGAGTCCATTAAAAAGGGTTTCAAAAGTCTTCAAAGAACAAAACTTCTATTTTCTATTCTAGGTATGGGTTCATGGGTAAAATGTTTTCAAAGTCATTATATTGGTGAATTGAAGTTCTATTTATGATTTTAAG
>JAKRZT010029183.1:0-13617 GCA_029582215.1 Solanum sparsipilum | reverse complement strand
ACCATAGAGTGATTTACGTAATCAACATACAAGGCTACTAAACTCCCCCTGAGCAACAAAATTAGGTGGTTGCTCCATATAGACTTCTTCACAATGCAGCGAACATAGTAAGTGCTCAAAATCTAGTATAAAGTACATGGTTCATGTTGGAATCAATAGACAGTCGATATTAAACAAGTCACCGAAAAACTGCCCGAAACATGCTCATATGCCGGAGTATTAGATTTGATGGCTAAAAGTGGTCACAATCTAAGAAATAAAATGATTATATAGGATAGTTCGAATTGATGGAACGACCCCATTGAAAAAGAGAAATAATATGGGTAGGGTCGGAATGATGACACGACCCTACTGAAAAAGAAAAATTATACGGGTAGGGTTGGAATGATGGCACAACCCTACGCAAATCAGATTTGAGGAGTCACCGAAATGACGAATGGAACAATGCAAATCAAATCCGAGGAGTCACTAAAAAGACACATGATGCTATGCAACTCAGATATGAGAAAATAGTTCGGAAAAATCCACAATACTACACAAATTAAATATGAATAGTCCGGAAAGATGCATGGTGCTACGCAAATCAAATATGCAAAAAAAGGTAGTCACCGGAAGGATGGAACGGTGTTACAAAAATTATATATGAAAAAGTAGTCACTGGAATGATGGCACAGTGCTACACAAATTAAATATAAAAAAGTAGTCACCGGAAAGATGGCACGGTGCTACAAGTTAGATATAAGAAAGTAGTCACCGGAATGATGGCACGGTGCTTACATAAATCAAATATGAGAAAATAATCACCGGAAAGATACACGGTGAACCAACTTTTGCTAACATAATTGTTGACCAGACGGGCAGCATATATGGGTGCCACCCACGGGCAGCGGAAGCTCTTTAATTCTCTACTAAGTTCGTAGAGGCTCTGATACCATGTGAGAAATATAGGAAAAGAATATTATTGAATTGTTGTTGTGTCTACATTATTACATTGAGACCCTATTTATAGACCCTTAAATACAATCTTTTACCAAGTAGGATACTATTTAGTATTCCTATTTCTATTTCTATTCCTATTCCTAATCTAATAGGATTGTATAAACCTATTCCTATTCTTATAGGATTGTATAAACATATTCCTATTCTAATAGGATTGTATAAACCTATTCATATTCTAACAGTTATCAGAAGGGAATTGTGGAGGGATCAAATCAATCTAAAGAACACATGCACAGGTCCTTGGTTGTTTTGTGGGGATTTCAATGTGACAAGATATCCCACGGAAAGATCAACTGGACAGAGGTTAACAGGGGCTATGTCTGACTTCACAGATTGGATAAATGAAATGGAGCTAATTGACCCTCCTTTATTTGGAGGATTGTACACCTGGAGAAAGGGTGAAAACCATTCGACTGCTTCCAGATTGGATAGATTTCTTTACTCTCATCATTGGGACGACTTTTTCTCACAAATTAGACAAAGTCTTCTACCGAGCTTAGAGTCTGACCACAATCCAGTGATGCTAACTTGCGGGAAGCTAAACTTGAAGAAATCTTATTTCAAGTTTGAACAATGGTGGATGCAAGTAGAAGGTTTCAGGGAGAAGGTAAACGATTGGTGGTGCTCCTTCTCAGTAAATGGGACCCCCTCTTTTATCTTAGCTTCCAAATTGAAGTTACTGAAAGGGAAGTTGAAACAATGGGGCTATGAGAACAGAGTCAACTGGAAACAAAATAAGGAAGAGATAATTTGCTGGTCTGGAAAAGATACAAGAGCAGAGAATATTGACTGATGATGAACTCCTTCAAAAAGTTCATCTATCTATGGAGTTTGATGAAGCTTCCAGGAATAAGGAGATAGCTTGGAGACAAAGGTCAAGAATTCAATGGCTCAAACATGGAGACAAGAACACAAAGTACTTCCACAGGATGGCCACAACACACAAAAGAATAAACTCAATTGAAAAATTGGAAGTAAATGGCAAGAAGTTGACTGATACTGATGAGATCAAAGCAGAGATTACTAATTTCTATCAGAAACTATATAGAGAAACTGAGAATTGGAGGCCTGGTCTAAACTTACAAGGCACTGAAAGCATCAGTTTGGAGAAGGATTGGTTACAAAGACAGTTTGAGGAAGAAGAAGTGGTAGAAGGAATCAAATTGTGTGCAAGTGACAAAGCCCCTAGCCCTAATGGGTTTCCTATGAGCTTTTATCAGAACTTTTGGGAGATGCTCAAGGTAGATATCATGAATACCATCAGACACTTTCATGATCAGCAGATCTTTGAGAAGAGCTTGAATGCCACCTTTGTGGCTCTTATCCCGAAGAAGACAGAGGCAGTTGAGCTTAGGAACTTCAGACCCATAAGTTTGATAGGTGGGGTATACAAAATTATAGCTAAGCTGCTAGCTGAGAGGTTGAAGAAAGTAATCAGCAAACTGGTTAACAGACATCAGATGGAATTCATAAAAGGCAGACATATCATGGATGCTGCCCTTATTACTAGTGAATGTGTAGATACTAGACTCAGAGGGGCTGACCCTGGAGTTATGTGCAAGCTAGACATTGAGAAGGCATATGATCATGTCAACTGGGAGTTCTTGCTTAATATCTTAAAACAAATAGGGTTTGGTGAGAGATGGTTGAGATGGATTGAAGTCTGTATAAAAACTGTTTTTTTTTCCTCATGAAGAGGTCTCCGATGGGAGACCCTTTGTCCCCTTTTCCTTTTCATCATAGCCATGGAAGGATTAGATAGTATGATGAGGGTAGCTACTCAAAACTCATTGTTGCAAGGATTCAAAGTAGGCAGTATCTCAGGGGTGGATATGCAGATTTGTCACTTGCTTTATGCTGATGACAATGTCATATTTTGTGAAGCTAAGGAGGAACAAATTAGAATTGTCAGAATGATCTGGGTAGTCATTGAGGCTATCTCAGGCTTGGCAGTCAATTGGAGGAAGAGTTGTATATATCCCATCAAAGAGGTTACACAGATCCAGGCCTTAGCAAACATTTTGGGGTGCAGAATTGAAAAACTCCCAATTGTTTACCTAGGTATGCCACTTGGAAACAACCATAAAGAGCTAGTGATATGGGATGGTATAATTGAAAAAACTGAGAAGAAGCTGGCAAACTAGAAATCTCAATATCTATCCTTCAGTGGGAGAATCATACTGATAAACTCTGTACTAGACTCTTTACCTACCTATGTGATGTCCCTATTCCCTATGCCAGCCAAAGTGAAAGAAAGACTTGATAAATTAAGGAGGGACTTCCTTTGGTCGGGAATCAAGGAAGGTAAAAGAATACATTTTGTCAAATGGCAAACTGCTTTGCTTAGTAGAAGCTCAAGGGGGTTAGGGATCAGAAACTTGGGGCTACAAACAAGTGCTTGTTGGCAAAATGGTTGTGGAGGTTTGGAAGAGAGGATCAAGAACTTTGGAAGGAAGTTATCAGTAACAAGTACGGCCAGAATAGCCCATGGGTTTCCGATATGGTGAATATCCCGTATGGTGTCTCGGTGTGGAGAACTATCAGAAATTAATGGAGTCAACTACAACACAATATGAGATACAAAGTGGGGAATGGGACCAGGGTTCTTTTCTGGAAAGATCACTGGATTGGTCAGGACTCCTTGATGTCTTCCTATCCAGATATATATACCCTCATCTCTTCTCCAGATGCAATGGTAAATGAGGTATGGTCTGAACAAGGGTGGAATGTAAGCTTCAGAAGGTTACTAAATGACTGAGAGATAGGGACAGTAGCCGAGATGCTACAAACACTAGATGATTTCAAGGGCACAAATCTGGAAGCTGATGTAATCATTTGGAAACACAATCATGATGGTATGTTGTCAGTCAGCAGATTGTACAATAGGAAAGTGAAGGAACTTCCAGGGGAAATCTCTGGACCATGGAGTAAGGTATGGAAGAATAAAGTGCCAACTAAAGTGAGGTGTTTCTCATGGCTAGTGGCTAGAAGGGCATGCATAACTCATGAGAAGTTCCAAAGAAGAGGCTTTGAAATAGCTTCTTGGTGTTCACTATGTAATGAGACAAATGAGACTAATAGCCATCTATTCCTCCATTGCAAAGTCACTGCTCAATTATGGGCCACTAAGCAGAACACACACAAACTGAACAATGCCAGAACACACTGCAGACCTCCTTAGTTGCTGGGTGAGAAGAGTGGGGAGTAAGAGCCAGAAGAAATGGTGGAACATGATACCCTCTTATATATGGTGGACTATTTGGAGAGAAAGAAACAAGAGGTTGATGGAAAATACTGCAGAATCAGTGCAAAAGATCAAATGGCATTGTATGAAGACTTTCTTTTTTGGTGTAAAGAGGAGGATATAGAGGATGCTGGACAGATTTTAAATTGTTTCTCTTCTTTATAAGTTTAGTAGCAGCTTTCTTGAGTTGGCCTTTTTTGGGTCACTGATGTAAATCTTTTTGATGGTTGCCAGCATACCCTCATTGTTGAGGAATACAACTTTACCTTTATCAAAAAAAAAACTTCAGCGGTAAATCTGGTCGTACCAAGAAACAACATAAAGGAAAGCTTCAAGCTTTTCAAGTTCAATAGTTTAACAGATCTCTTTCTTCTGTGTTTCCTAATTTCCATCCACATCTCCATCTTCCCGAAGAAAGTAATGTCTCTCTTTATTTTGTTAGTTGAGAACGAGAACAATAGATGTAGATGAGCAACTAGGATTCTGAGATAACATCTTAAGATGGATTAATTGTTCACGAGTGTAACAACTTGGTGAAAGCAAGACAGCTGTTCTATTAGTATTCTCTCTTTGAAGTGGTTGTCTTGCTGTTGAGAGCAAAGTTTTCCGAGTATTTTCTTGCTAAAGTTGCATTGAATAGAATTTACTGTAAGAAAAACCATTTGCACGAGTGCTAATGAAACTGCAAAAGCCACAAAGTTCAGCAGTGGCTTTATTTTCCTTCGACTTACTTTTTTTTGTTTTTGCAGCGAGTCTGTTACACCTAGAGAGATGCCAATGACAAAGAGAAGGTATTGACATAATGGAAGTAAGATCAGTCCAACCTGCATCCTTTGTCAATTTGAAGGCATGCATCATGCATGTTTGTATTAAGTCGATCCATTAAACTTTCCTCAGTAACACGGTATTCAACATTTCCTACAAACAGAGAAGTCATATTTTCAGCTCTCCAAAGAAAATGAAAATCCAATGCATTGTCATTAGCTAAAACCTACTCCATAAATGGGGAAGAAAACGGCTATGGAAGCCTAAATAATCATTTAACATACTGAGCAAGAGGTTCTTACTTGTCATTGGAGCCTTAGTCTGTCTAAGCTAAGTACTATAGTTCATAGGCATCTTGGTTTCAAGAGCCAAAGAGAGACCAAGGTAATACTAGATATAAAGCATCATGGCTGGGGTAGATACATTCTTACTTTCCTCAGCTATTAGTCCTAAAATTCCTAAAAGTAAACAAAACAAATAAAGGGGGATAAAGCAGTAGATATTGTGCATTTTGACTCTTATCACTCTTGAGATGTCAAACTTGTTAAAACATAGGCATGATAGAGAAATCAAGAAAATCAGGGGCAGTTGTGGCATTCCCAAATTGAGATTAGTATTCTATCAATTTCACATATTCTCTATAATCTGAATTAACATTAACTATATAAATGACGAAACAAAGAATTCCACTCTCTGCTGGTGAAAGGGGAAAATGTTTATATGCATAAGCAGGATAAAAATTTACTGTCATTACCTGCTCTATTTTTAACATCAATGAAGCTATCCTTCTTGATTATTTTCAGAAAGTCCTTGCCCAAGCGCTCTACAATGCCTTTCTCTAGATTATAACGGCCAGACAAATTGATTACTGTGTGAACATCATGATACTTAGAAGCATATAGAAGCACAACATTCCCTCCTGCAACAGTTTATTTCTGATAATTAGTCAACTTACATGAACATGACAAAATGATAATACTTAATGTCATTTATAGAGGAAGACAAGAGCACAAAACAAAGTACATCCCTATTGACCCACAGTGATTAATATTCAGGGATAATTTCCATTATTTGCATTGAGGTGACGAACTCTTTGAATTATCTTTTATTGAGGTAAAAAGAATTTGTCAAACCTAAGTATACATATCCTTCTTGTTGGTCCTTTTTCTCTTTTGGCACATGAGTTAGGAGCAACGAATTCAACCACAAGGACTTCTCATAGCTGATATTTCTCGTGTATGGCCCTAGCAATGAATATACAACCTAGCCTTCCATCTGTTCTCTTCTTCTCATCTGCCTAATCATGCTGACAAAATTACCCAGTATCTGTGTTGGTGGGAGGTAGCAGGTTCCTAGTAGAATAGTCATGGGCTGCTCAAGCTGGCCCAGAAACCACCATTATCAAAATGTTGTCTGTACTTAGGACAACTAGTTTCAAATTAATAAGGGGTACAACAACAGCTATCTGATATCATTCTTTAATAATGACAACTAGCTGATATAATCTAAAAGGAACAAGGGACTTTGGCACATATTAGCACCTTGAGATGCTTCTTCTCTTTTCTCTTTTGTCTTGAACTTTGATTTTGCAGTTACACCTTAACAAGATTCCATGAAGACAGAGACGGAGCTAGGCTCTTTTGTTTATGGGTTCTAGACCACCATTCTTTTTGCTTATTGAGTTCTGGATAAATAATTTTTTCTGGATAAATAATTTGTACATACTAAATGAATTTTTAACACAAACATAAGGTTTGAGCCAAAGTCAGTGGATTCTGCTGAACCTATAACTACCACTATGCCTCTGCCCTGCATGAAGGAAGAGCCACAATGTGATTATGTGGGAGAAGAAGATTATCACATCCAGATACAACAACATAACTAGTGTAATCCCACAGGTGAGGTCTGGGAAGGGTAGACTATATGCAGACCTTACCCCTACCTTGACAGGTAGAGAGGCCATTTCCGATAGACCCTCGGTTCAAGGAAAAAGGAGGGATACAACACAAGGACTTTCCAGGGGTCACCCATCCTAGTATTACTCTCACCCAAGCACACTTAGCTTCGGAGTTCTGATGAGATCCCGGTGTGTTAGTGCTGGTATAATCGCATCCTATTGTCGCATCTGGATATCATCAAAAAATAAACAAAAACCTAAAGCATAATAATTTCGCGGGCAAAACCTCTTTCTTCAATATAGTGCATAAAAATATTCTTAATATACTATACAACTCTTGGCAAAAGTTGACACACCTTTACTATGTCCAAGGACTGCTGTTACTTTGAGGTTTGCTCCATTGAAATATTCAACCACAGAATGCAAGTCATCCGCCTCACTACGGTAGTTACCATACTGAAATGAACCTTCGCTTTCACTGGAAAGCAGTTGATAATGTACAACCAAGAATTGTGAAAGAAATAATGTTAGTCACTGCATACAGAAATTTGGGACAACAAATTTCTGAAAGCTAAGATGATGAGAGCGGAAGTAAATCAAAGAGAATAATGGAATATAAATGATGTAAGATTTTGCTTTTGACCCATTGCATTGACCTCAAGTTAGGTCTGTATTCCGCTGTGTTTACTACCTCTACGAGAAATCAAGAAAGAAAAGCATTAGAATGTAGACACTTTAGAGTTATGACCAACCCTGCTCACATTGTTGGAATAATGATTTATTCCCTTAGGGAAAAGGTCAGCTCACAACTATTATTTATTTGGAAGTTAAAAGCCTCTATAGATTTAGCCTTTTAGGCAGTTGCAGTAAATACTATGAACCAATGGTAAGGGAGAAATAGAAGCCACAGATTAAATACAAACTGAATAGCAGCTCCTATAACTAGATATAATTGCACATTTTTCTCATAAAAAGAAATTAAATAAGAAGAAGATACTGTTCACACCAATAACAGTAGTCTACCTAAAGAGAATTCATAACAGTAAATGTAAAGCTCCCTCTTTATCTAGAGATTGCCTGAATAATATAGATGGTCCTTTTAATACAAGAGCTTACCCATTTCCAGGGAAGTCAAAGCGAAATACACTGATTCCTTCTTTCTCCAGGGCACCAGCAAGGTTCACCATAGTGTTGAAGTCCTAGCAACAGAAACACAATGAAAATTTAGATGCTTCATCAACAACTCTCCCACCATCAAACAGACTACACATATACTGATAAAAAGCACAGAGAAAAAAATCATCTATTGTGGAACTTAACCAAAAAATTTAACTTATTAAATTATGCAAGAAAGTCAGTGAGCCAGTAATTGCTTCAATCATGAACTTAAGGTACTTACATTTAAATTCAATATTATCTGGTCCGAAAAGTCAAAAAAGATAATTTGCTCGATGAAATTGTTCAGAGTTCAGTTTTAACTGAAGCCAAATCAAAGTTGTATATTCACTATAGTTATCTAGAGCATCAATTGCAAATATTTTTTGAGAAAGATAATGTTGTATTCCTTATGCTGGAGACCTCCAAAAATTGGTTCCCAACAAGAGAGAAAACAAAAAGGCTAATAGATTACAAAGTGCCTATAAAATCTAAAATTTGTGCAGCTTTTTCTGTCCCTTCTTCTTTATACCAAAAATAAAAAGTAGTCAAGCAGTTCCATTTGACTTTCTCTATTGAATTAGCCTTGTTTTCAAAGCATCTGCTATACCAAACTGATAGAAACTAAGTTAAAACAAGATGAGAAAGAAACTTTACTGGTTAAATAAAGTGCAAGAATCTTAAACACTGCATTAACCAATAACTATGTCTGTATGGAGTGGACAAATCTCTAGATACAAAGATAATGATAATACTTTTCTTCTTCCTACCGAAATTCTCCTAGATACATATATTTATACTTATCATAAAGATAACTCCTATCACAAAGAAACAATTATTGTTGTAGATAACTGCCGATAATAATTGTTGCTTATAACTACTATAGATAACTACTACTTATATATTTTATCCTATTTAAAACAAAGAAACTAAGATAAAGGAGTAGTCGTATCAGTCTCCCTGCCTTAGACCCCTTTCTGATGGGGAAAATCCAGCAGGTTCTCCATTCACTAAAATGGAGAACCGAACAATTTTTATACAATAGTCAATCCACTTCAACCATTTCTCCCCAAAACCCCATAAAATTTGTTTTTGACAGAGTGGAAGGTGAATCTGCAAGTACTTGCATTATATTGACACAAATAATCTCAAATTTGAATTTGTTTTACTAGATGCTGCTCATATTTGTACTTGTATGACCCGATGCTGTTCAATCTTCATGAGGTTGAGCACTAGCCAAATTCTGGTGCTCGAGTGGTATAACCCAATGTGCCTTGCCAAGGGCATTGGTCAACTAGATCTGTTTTACTCAAAAAGAACCAGTAAATCTTGATATCAGTAAACCCCATTCAGGGTCAAGTCAACGTGGAAAATCACCAGTCAACTAAAAATCAACAGGAACTTTGTTAACAGAGATGTGAAGCAGCAATGGATGCTGAAAACAATACAGACTAAAAATCTCATTTAAGAGAATCTAAGTAAAGCCCTACTACTTGGGAATCTGACATCATTCTTAGCCCTCACATTTCTGCATCAAAATGCAACTAAGCAAATAAAGCTGATTTAGTTTGATTCCTCAACCCATCCTCCAAATATATTCATTCTTCAATTATCTTTTTGAGCAAGACTTTTTTTTTTGAGTAAGAATTCTTTCTTCAATTAATTGTTTTCGATGACCGTGGTGTCCGGGCCAGCTTGCAGGCACCTCAACTAATTTCATGGGATACCTACCACCTCCCACCAGCAACATGTACTATGTAACTCTTCAATTAATTAATAACTGACATTATCTGTTTTTGTTCACTTATTTTGTTTGGATGATTTCAGACTTACACTATTGTTGCTCAAGAGCATTGGTGAAAATAAAGTCAGATATGTCACAGTGGTGGGACGCTACAGCACTACATACTTACAGCCGAGGCAACTTACTTTCTGAAACTTATGTCAGCGCCATTGAACTAGGTGACTTTACCAGAAAACTCAAGGAAGCAATAGAACAGCTAATGAAGCACAAGAACCATAGTGAAAGGGGAATAGTTCAGACCTTTGACGATCTGAATCCATGACACAAGACCACGATCTCCATAGATCCAGTATCATGCAACACTCCAACTAGTTTCTCATTGTGTTGGTTCAGCACTGTAATTTTCTTCTGCACAGCTGCTGGACATCAGGACACGTGCATAGGTAAGTAGACAGAAGAATGTCACAGAAAAATGTTATTAGTTGTCAAGGGATCAGCATTGCCTCTTTCTCCGGTATAACCAAATTGATGAGTTTATTGTAGCATTTTTAATTGGTATCAGGCTTCCATATTGAATATGAAGAAGAGCCTCAGACTTTCACCAAAAGTTGTCAAAAATCCCGGAATTATGTTTAGTGACTTAATCGGGTTGACTCTCTTTTTATTCATTCCAAGCATTATTTATGGACTAATCCAGCATAGATCCCAGAATGACTCCTGGAAACAGAGTGTGCTATATTTAACAAAGTTGCTGCAGTTAAATTGGCACTAGCTACACAACTTTTAGGCACTATGATCGGAAGTGAGTGTAATAGCTGGGGAGCAGTACTGGTTACACGACTGAAGCACTATGGCAGAGAAAGTCTAGAGTGATTAACTACTGATTTCGGTGCTGAACATGAGTTAGTTCACAACACGGTAAGCTAGAAGTGTGCATAATGAAAACACTTTTTTTTTCAGAATTCTTAAACAATGTAGATCACAATGGCCAAAACAAATGTTGGTTGCTCCAGCAGAGTTGGGAGTCCTCATCCATACTGAAAACAAAACAGAATTGACCTCTTCTCTTTCGTGATGTTTTTGAGATTGGTGTAAACATTACAACTTCATAAAGCCATTTTGTGTATTATCACAGTAAAGCACTTGTCTTTACATTGTTATTCTGCTAAAAATTGTCACCTGGGTTTTCTGTCATGCTGAAAGCTACTTCAAGTGTGATGCTGCGCCTGCGTGAGGGATTAATGAGAACCTGTGGAAGAGGAAATTCTGAGATAAAAAGTGGTTTTTGGGGAAGAACAAAATTTGGGGATATCACATTGACATTGTAGGCGAAAATTCCCATGGCTGAACCAATACAATGAGCAGATGTTGACAAAGCAAATGATTGCTTCTTACCTGGGTCTGGACAATATTGATTGTTCCTTGCTACTGCACTCACCCAATCCAGACCAAAAAACACGAGCTCCAGATGGAGGTCAAAAATTACACACGAGCTTTACTTTTTGACACTTCTGTGTTTGGTAAAATGTTTTCTTAGAAAAACAATTGATTTTTTATTTATTTTCTGGTTTGGTTGGTGAGTAGAATTTTTTTTTTTTTGTATTTGCTTGATGAATCAAAAAATATGTTTTATTTTTTTCTAGAGAGTGGAAAATAATTTCTAACGTGATAACCAACCTCGATAATTAGGGTTATTCATGGTTATGGTTAAAAAATCAAATCGAACCGCAGTCCGAACCAAATCGATTAAAAAATTGATATTTGGTTAGATTTGGTTTAAAATTTTGAAAACCGATACTATTTTGGTTTGGTTTTGGTTTCACTAAAAAAACAACTGAAAAAATAATCAAATCGAACCGATAAATTAGATATATAAATTTTATAATTATTTATTTACCTGTCACAACCGTATCTCGGAACTAATATAAATAGGCATGTTCACACAAATAATGAGGAGATAATCATTTTTATATCAATGCATAATTCACACTAACACCATTGTGAAAACAATATCAACAATGAATCAATAGACCTTTCAAGTCATCTCAACACATCACACATCAATATATAATCAAGTTGCCTTTTATTATTTTTTTGTTCAGCATTAAGATCATTCAATATCAACAAGTCAACTCATAACCAAGTGTCATTACTCCTCAATACATACCACAAAGAAATACATGATTCTATACACTTAATAAGGGTCGAGAAATTCACTTGCCTCAAATAATCGAACAATCACTCTAGGTTTTGTCTTCTCCTTTTGTTGGGATTCCAAATCAATGTGATCTATCAAATAAGTAACCACAATAAAATTTTGAAACTAACAACACTCATATCAATGATTTTGAGAATCAGGTAAAATTGGCCCTAAAAGTCCATTTCCGAACACGAGGAATAATTCCGGAAATTTGTATAAAATTACGTTACCCAAAGGTTTCGAAACTCAATAGTGAAAATTCCATTGAAAAACAAGTTGAAACCATGCTCAAAACTATAATCTATCTATATATAATAGGAGAGGTAAAAAGGCTTACGTGTCAGCACCACAACTATAATAATATCCTCGATTTTAAAGTTATTCATTATTTCAATTTATTAATGATTAAAATCTACATTTTGTTTGAATATAAGACAATCGTACTCGTGTATCAATTGAAAAGTATATAATAAAATATTTCATAAATAAGATTGATGAAGTTGGCATTTTAAAAATAATATTCTAAAATATATAATTGAAAAATAGAAAATTTTAATTTAATTATTTAAAATAAGAAAAAACTGAAAATGGCAAATGATTAGAGTATATTTGAAGTAATCGTAAATTTTAATTTATTTATATAAATTATGTTGATATACTTTACTTAAAATAAACAAGCTGTTTTTTACTTTTAGAATTTACAAACCTATAAAATGTACAAAGATTTTAAAAATAAAATGGTACAAAAGTGATTTCTTATATTACAAGTTTATTTATATACAAATTATGTTGATATACTATACTTAAAATAAATGAACTGTGTTTTACTTTTAGAATCCAAAAACCTATAGAATATATAAAGATTTAAAAATTAAAATGGTATAAAAGAGATTTCTTATAATATTATAAGGTTCCAGAGAATTGGAAATTATTTTCTCAAAAGTGAAATAAATAATAGGTCATTTAATTACTTAGATATAACGATTTAAGTAATTAGGAATTATTAAAGAAAAGGTGAAAAATATGTAAATACATTTTAAACTATTGATGTTTTATGAAATTAAAATAATAAAAAGTTATTGTATTCGTGCAACGCGTGAGTAGTATACTAGTTTATTTATAACACAAGTTCATGAGAAAAAATCCAATACTCGGATACGAACCCGATTCGAATCTAAATAATTTTATGAAAAATATCTTACCATGCTTAGGAAGTTCAAAAATGAAATTTCATCGAAATTGGAGTTAAAATTGACCTTGAAATCCTCAATTTATCAAATTTTAATTTTATCAGGAAAAAATCCAAATTCTCAAGCTTATATATATTACTAGATCTGGGAACGTGCGTTGCACGTTTATTCCAAAATACTTCATATAAATTTTGTATTGCAAATGACATATTTTACCCCTTTGAATCTATGGTATTTACTAAAAAAAATTCATCACTTTTCAGATAGGAACTACATATATCTTTCTAAATATATATATATATATATATATATATATATATATATATTTGATTATTAAATTGACTAAAAGTGTATAAAGTAAAAATAACTAACTATTGCACAAATTCAATATTCAAATGAGGATACTAAAATACCACATGCTAG
>JAKRZT010029182.1:0-24389 GCA_029582215.1 Solanum sparsipilum | reverse complement strand
TTTAATTAAATGTTTTCTTGGTAAAGAAAGTTTTAAATTCATTATGTTTTTAGTGTTATGCGATGAATGAATGCTAAGAGGCTTGTATTAGACCTCTTCGAGGTCGAGTACGCCGGTTACGACTAGGGGGTGCTCCCGGGTCGTGACAGGGAGACGGGATTCTTGGGATAGGTTAGGAATATGGGATAAAAGACACTATCGGGTAGATACTTTTGATAGTATATCGCTGAATATTTGTAACTAGCCTAGACTTTAGTGGGAGTAAATTCTCTTTCGAGCAACTTACCCCGAATCAACTCGGTTTCTCTCAAACACCGAGTTGCCGCATTTAAGCACAGCCTCCGCCTTAGCCCATTCACTCTCTCGAGCTGAAAGTATGGGAGAGGGCCTAGGATTCATTCTCTTGAGCTAAACCCCCGACGACCTAATAACCACCGGCTATCGATTTAGTAGTATTAGTTTTAAAATCTCTCTCTCGAGCAAGCCAAAAACACTAAGATGAAATCGTATTTGCAACTACAATCTCATTAAGTTGAAACACAACTACTAAACGAAATCACATTTAAACAGTGAATATACCAACAATAAGTAACACCCAACAGTAAATGTAACCCATATTCACAAAATCACACCCCAAGAATTGGTGGTTTAGCTAGACATGAAAGAGATAGAAATTGATACCAACAAGTGTTTCCATCAAGTGGGTACGATGAATAAAGTCTTTAAAAACGTCAAGGATGAAGATTCTTCGAGACCCACTTCCAATTTCTTGTAATTAAAAATCTTCAAGTTCAAGAACAATGTCTCCAAAAACTCTAAGAACTAAAACTGAAATATTTTTAGTCTCAAAAATAAATTTCTCTCTAAACTCTGATACTAAGCTAACAATTTAAACAAGTATTCATAGTGGTTGAAAATTTGGGCTGCGGAGGATCACTCGGTGCAATTACTTGGGATCACCGACACACTCGGCGATCCGACATTTGGTCTGGTTCATCGCCTCTCTGCTTTTGCCTTCAGCATTTCGTATTTTGAGGCATTGGGTGATAAAGTGCTGCTTTGCAAAACTGCTCAGCGACGCGCCAACTGCTCTTTTTCATCGCATACTTGACCTTCTCCTTTAGGGCTCTGGAACATTCGGTGGGATTTAGGACCTTTCGGAGACTCGCCTAATAGTTTAGGCGACACTCAGGAAGTCTTTTCTCCGTTCTTTCAGCAGCTTTGTTCCTTTTTGCTTGATAGCGTCCAAGCTTTGTCTCTAAATCCAAATACCTGAAACTTAAGGGTTTACATCAGCTATTGAGATAAAACATACATTTGAGGACACTAATTTTATTAAAATATAGCCCTAAATGAGTCCAAATTGTGAACTTATAACCCATCGGGGGGTTCTCGTCTGAACTATCCAAGGCCATGCAAGATCAAGGTTGGAATAGAGATTAGGATGATGGTTGGAGATATCACAATCGAGAATGGCCTAACCGTGGTGAAAATTATAGAGATAGAGATGGTAACAAAGATCATTATATGCCTCCTCATGAATTTCCAAAGCTGAAGGAATCAAACGCTTATCCCAAAAGCTTTCGGACCAAGGATATGCTTTCATGTATCTTGAACAAGGTAGAATGTTCAGACAACGTACTCAAGGAGATGAAAGATGATGTCTCTTCTCTAAATCAAACAGTGAGCCCTCACTTGATTTCCATAAAGCTAGTTGAGACTCAAATGGGTCAAATCTCTTCTCACCTAAATCCAAGAAAGAAAGGGGGTAATCCTAGTGATACTTTAGTCAACCCGAAGAATGAGGCATGATCGCATGGCCACATTGTGCAACGACGCTTAATAATGCACTTCTTGGGAGGTAACCAAAGGTGGATTTTTTGTCATTTGACTAACATTTGATAGATGTGCGCGTTGGGGGAAAAGGCATTGGGCAAGCTAAAGTCCACTCGGCGAGCCCGATATAGCTTGACGTTTGAACCAATGGGAAGGGTTGTTTTATTTTAAATTCGTGGACTAAAGTCCACTCGACAAATCACTGAGTAGATCGATGGTGTTAATTAACCACGTCGATCGAGGTACAAACTTAAGGGTCAAGGGCCTTTAAACATTTTAATTCAAATCATCTCATTATTTTGTACTTTTCGACTCTTGCACTCTTACAATCAAATTTTAGATCATAGTTTTTAACGTTGACTTTTCAGAATCTGAAGTGTTGCCCATGCTTTTCTCTTTGCCTTAGTGTCCCGTGCCTACAATTGAGGTTGGTTGTCTGAATTTGTTTTAAATTGCATAAATTGTGTTGAGCATGCGTTTGAGTAGTTCATATATCTATTATTTTCCTTGACTATTTGCTTAATCGCTCATTGAAATCTAATTAGAAATCAATCATGTATGATATCATTTTTAGCCTAAATTAGTTTGAAATTCGCATTTGAATTGTGGGTTTGGATGTTGAGTTTTGTGTGGGTGAAGTCTGAGTAACCCAAATTCCATCAAACAACTCGAATTTTCTCATTGATGGATTGGGTGACGTTGTTCTTAAGGGAAAAATCATTGTTTGGTCAAATCAAGATCAATTGGGGGAAGTCTCAGTACTACACTGATGGCATACTCGATTGTCATACTAATCATGTTTTAGAAACTCTTTTCTCAAAACTCAGTTTGAGAACTTAAGTGTTGTCTTTAAAAAGCTTTCCAAAAATTTATAACTCAAATCATAGGGTTCATGAGGAATTATGGACATGAACGACTCAAATCAGGGATCTTAATAGAAATAAGGAAACTCAGTACTCAGAATTGAAGACTTAAGAACTCAAGGACTCAAGAACCCAAAACTCATAACTCAACGATATTTATCCTCTTAAAATACTCAATTAATAGGGTTTATGCGGAAATATAGACATGAATGAATCAACTCAAAAAATTTAATGCATAACATATAGAAATTCAATAATTAGGAATAGAATTTCAAAAAGAAACAAAAACTCAAGAACTCAAATCAACTTATCTGAAGAATACTAAAATCTAGGGGTAGAATCCTAGATTACTCTTTTACTAATTTGAAAGTAGATATAGGGTGTGAGGACGAACTAGTCTAACACTATGATAGTCTTACATACCTGGAAGAACAAGGCTCTTGAAGAATCTTGAAGGAGAACTCGATTAGAAGCCTTGAAACCTAGCTTGAAGGAGAAAAATCAAGAAAACCTTTCTTGAGATTTCTTGAATTAGTTTCTTGAAACTCTATGGCAAGAATTTTGGTTTTCGTTAGTGATTCATAATTGTATGGAGGAATTTGAGTTGGAAAGAATGGAATTCGTGGAGAAAGATTTACCTTGAAGAAGAATCTGGAAAAAGATTGAAAAAATCTTGAATGGAGTCTTCTACTTTGATTTTCGTTTAGGGTTTTGCCTTAGGGTTTGAGAGAGAAGAGAATGATGAACCAAGAGATGAAAATCCTATTTTTTTCAGTCTTTAATTAGTCAATAAATTCATTTAGGGTTTTCTTAGAGGTAAAAAGACAAAATAAAACGACCTTTTTTAATGTTTTCCCGTCGGCTAATTCGTCACTGCACTATATCTGGTCACTAAAATGGTCATAACTTTTTACTCAAACCTCCGATTGTTGCGAAATTTGTGGAATTGGAAAGAAGCTTAAAATACCTTTTATTTAATAGTTTATGGGCTACGTAACTCTTTATATTCTAAGAGTTACGGTCGTTTGAAGTTGACCAAGTAGAATCTTACATCAAAACTTAATCGATAAGGAAACTTTCAACTCTACTTTGTGCTAGGAGATTTTAGTTACCTTAATTAATAGCCAAAACAATTCCCTCACTAAAGAATTTAAATTTACAGTATGGGTAATTTAAGAATCACCCAATATGACCCTTCAAGTAAATGTAGAATGGTTCGAGTCTTAACTTAGAAATTTTTGGGGTGTTACAATATCTCCTCGGGATCATTCGTCTTCGAATGACGGCTTGTCTGAGAATGCAAAGGGGTTACTCTTACTGTAATCTAGTCTAACTAAGAATCACAAAGTACTTAACATAGAGTAATTATTCTGATCTAAATCACATGATTCGGGTTCTACAACTCTGTAGGTAATCTCATCCCAAGAACACTACTTCTTACCGCTACATTCAACTAACCTTGATCTCATATCACGAAACACCTAATATATTACGCATTTTCGACATGTTAACAACACCACATTCAAGCTTAGAACCTTAACAACTCCATAGACTCCTACTAACCCACTTTCTAAGAACTTCTCATCCTCTCATCATCTCTACCAATTGAACATTCATGCATTACAACCAAGAAACTAACTTAGTACTCATTGTAAAACTTTATCTCCATCTTCCTCCACATTCATAACCTTAGATGGAATGAACACACCACGACTATCAAAATAAGAAATAGCAATCCTCTCCTCCATCATCACACAACTACTATCAACAACACCACTCTCCAAAACTAAAAAGGGTTACCGAAAGTACTTTAGGGTGAAAGATCATAAGCACAATTCATTCAAGAATTCTGATATAAGAATATGCACGCCATAACATTATGTTACTAGACATTCAAAGTAATTCATGGATTTTTTAGACTGAACATACTGTGAGACATGATTGCTTATATGAATAGGTCATAGCATAAGACTGGTATCCATAACTTTATGGAATAAGATAGAGATCAATGGGCTAAAGTTTTTGCCCCTCATTCTGGAAATTGAGCATAGATATAAATCTCTCTAAAGTGTATGAGCATAGGTCATTGACATAATTCTGATATTAGGAGTATCAACAAGATTTTGTAATAACTGGACTTGAGGAATACACAACATTATGAATGGATTGATGTACCTCTAAAGGTCGTTCGAAAGACATAACTATCTCATTCTCAACACTTGACTTGATTTCTCATCTTATCATCTCCCCCTTAGGTTTGAAACTAACACTTTAAAGCTATGGATCTAGTCCATCATCTCTAAACTAGTCTACATTCACTTTACTCTAATACTCAGGAAAGGCTTATCTCATGGCTAATGAACTCTCCATAAGCAGGTACTGGGACTCCTTCTAAGACCTCTTTCTAATATGCTTCTACTAACCTCTTCTCATTGGCTTTAAGGTCACTTTATTTAACTCTTAAGGAAAGAAAATAAAATTATTGCTTACATCAGCCTATTCCACATTGACAACTCAAATATACTATCTAGGCACACATGGAAAATCATTAACTTAATTGGAACCTCATCTAGTTAGGGTATACCTCTTAAGGCTCTTGTTACTATTATGACTTAGCATCATTGCACTACCTTCATCTAAAAGTTAGAATCCATACTTGCACCACTCACATTCCTTTCAACGAACATCTCAATTCCTCACCTACTCTATGTAAAGTTTACCAGACCAGATCTCAAGACTAACATCATCACCCTCATGTTGTCATTCTTTTGATCACGACGCTCATCTCAAATTCAATCTTAATGTGAAGGAAAATTCATCATTAGAAACTTACTGGGTGCATGCCTAGAACAACATAATTTGCCTCATCAATGTCTCCTTCCCTTAGATTACTGAACATCTGCATGCATTCTTCTAATTTAAGGGCACTTTCACTACTATTGTTCATAATCTCGTAACTCATTCAATCTTTTCAGGTGAAAAATACTACCCAAGAATTCTAAAACATACCTTACTCTTAAAGGTCTCAGCTGAATAAGGTTTAGAGAAGAGAGTTTATGATTACATCTCACTTTTAGCTCAAACACTTAATTCTATGAATAAGAGTGCATTCTTTCGAATCTCAACACTTAAGCTCACTCACGGGCTTCTCTCAATCTTCTATGCAGTCTCATGACTTTCTCAATATTTTTGCTGAGAGTTACTCATTGATAAGGATCTGACTTTTCTTTTAAACCACCTTGAGTATGAGGGGTAGTCGAATGGATATGAGAGACAGACGAGTTAGAATATGTCCCTTTGCACGATTTAGATTATACAAGAAGGGAAACTTTTCTTAAATGTCTGTAGTCCCTCAATTATAGAAGTAGGGCCCTCACAACAATAAATAAGATCCTACCAACACGGCTTCATTAATACCCTAGGACACTTGAACTCTGTGCTCTAATATCAAGTTTCTCATGACCCGAGCCTACACTCTGGATGTGGCCGGCACTCGAGAACCATTGCTGGCCCTCAAGCGAACACTAATCATGGGTGACTACAAGCGGAAGACTCACTCAAGCATACATAAGCATCAAATTGAAACAAACATTTAAAAACAATTTACTGAATCTCAAAACTTCGTTGAATATATTGAGTATGAAATATATGTTTTAAATAAAATATTTGAAACTGGTAGACTCTCCAAAACTGTCTATCTATGAAGCCTCTACTATAAAAAGATGAGTGTCGGGACAACACCCACAACTACCCAAAATGTTCCTAATACTAACAACTCATAAAATTGTTGTTCTCCAAAAATAAGGACGTCTTAATCAAAAGATGACGTGTAGATGAAACTGATCTCCACAAGCTCTTGTTGAGGATCCTAAGAACTTGTATCTACATCATTAAAAGATTCAGGTTGAATGAAATCAGTACATTGAATGTACGAGTATGCAATATAGTTGAATAACAAATAATTGAATGAAAGGACTGCTATAGATAAAACATAAACTCAATTGAATATAAAGGATTAAAGGAATGAAATCATTCAAAACATTAAAAAAACACTTACTCACCTCTGAAACTCAGCATAATAAGTGATATAATAAAAATACACTTTTAACTTTATTTGAGAGATTCTCTAACCGACAACCATCACAATGAGCTACGTGATGGTACAACATCTCACCCACATTGCCAGAACAGTCATATATCTTGCCGGGTATAGAAAATCCTCAATTAAGTAAATCCACTAAGCTATGCTTAAAAGAAATAAGGAATCATCTAAAATGTATGATCCTATAACCGTGTTGGCATACATGGTTTATGAGGATTTTGAGTTGTCTGAAATCATCCCCATATCGGTGCTTAATACTACTCCTAATAATATATAGAACTTATGCTCAAATGTATAAAAACACAAATTGAGATAATTATTCAAATGATTCGCTTTAAAGAGATACTGCTCAAAACTCATCATGAACTCATTTAGAAATCAAGGTTTCCTCTCGCTTTAAATGTAAAAGATTTTACACTTGGGAATACTTATTTCCCTTATACTCATTGTTAAACATGAAACTCAACTCTGCTCATTCTCTTATTCATTCACTCAAGTCTTAAAACAAATTTTAGAAGATTGTAAAAGACTTCTCAAAAATGACTCAAAAAGGTTTCTCGAACTTTACTCTTAATCTTTACTTTAATTTGGAAAGAAGATTTAAGAGTCATGAATAGGATATATAGGATCTCTCAATGATTAATGAAGGCTTTGATAGTTAGTGTTGACAAGAGAGCGAAGACACGACTTGAAATAACTCATACGGGATGAAAAACATAGAAGAAAGGGGCCTGACGACCCTGGCGTACTACTTGCATAGGGCGCCATACCTCAAACTACTGAAGGTAGTTTGGGGCTTACTTTTGGTGCAGCACGCCAAGCCCCAAACTACTGAACAGTAGTTTGTGCACACTGTTAGTGTGGCACCCATCCCCCAACCCTTGATTTTTAACGAATTTTTCTTGTACACTTGAAGGCCTAACTCTTCTAAACTCGAATGGTTTACTCTCAAACTCATTTAGATTCACAAACCCAACTAAATTAATCGAAAACCCACTTAAATCCTTCAAGAACATAACTCATTTGCAAAAGTCTCACTTCAAGAACTCAACAAGACTCCATTGTTAAAGAATGAAGCAAAACCTCAAGAACTCCCCAGGAATTGAAAGCAACCAACCTTAAGAATGAATTTATGGATGAAAATCACATGATTGGCATAAGGGTGAACGAACCCAACACTATCAGAGCTTACATACCTTGGCAAAATCTTCATGTTCTTGAAAGAATGCTTGAATCCTTTTTCTTTTCTCCTCTTGAACCTTTCTCTAAAAACCCTACGCTCTTTTGGAATGAATGAAAACAGATTTTAATCACTTTAGACCCCTATTTAGGTGAATAAAAACATGGTAGGTTAGTGGAGTAAGGAAACGACCAAAATACCCCTCCTTAAAACGGATGAAAATGAACTAGAGAGGCTCACTCAAATTGGCATAACTCCTTCATCCAAACTCGGAATTTAGCAAACTTTGTGGCATTGGAAAGATGACTCAAAGACCATAAATTTTACACCTCATGGACCACCTAACTCATCATGTGATGAAATTTATGGTCGTTTGAAGTTGACCCAAAATATTAAAACTAACCAAAGTTCAGTGTTACAATATCTCCCCCTTGGGAACATTCGTCCTCGAATGAGATCACACTAAATAGAGAAGGGGTGGAACAAATTTAACAACCTAATCTCTAGCATGCAACAAGCAATTTACTTAGCTCAGCTTACTAATTTAAGGAGTACTTTACAAAGAGTTAGTACCTTGATCTGGAAATTCTCCGGAAGGGAAGAGATGTGGGTATCTCTTCTTCATATCCTCCTCAACCTCCCAAGTAGCTTCCTCAACAAATTGATTTCTCCATATGACTTTGACTGATCACTACTAGAAATTGGGCCTACAGCAACGATACTTATGGCAACGGTTCAAATATTGTTTCCATAGAGGTCGTATTGTAACGGTTTCACCCGTTGCATAAAATACATGACGATATTGGCATATCATATTTTCCAAACCGTTGCAATTAAGAAAAAACCATTGCCATAGAGTTGGTACTGGAACGATTGTGCCCAACCGTTGCAATAGATTAGATATAGCAACAATATGTATATCTATTGCAATGCTTAGTTTTTCCCTAATTATTTTTCTCCAATTTCAGTAAACCGCGCGCTAAAAGATTTACCAATATAATATTTTTCTTTTCCTAAAATTACATATACAAAAAGAATAAATATTCCAGTTAAAAACCTTCAGTTCTCTTCATCGATGTCATTAGTATACAAAAAGCCCTAAAGAATTTTCTAAGCAGCGGTGTAATTTTATGACCGGCGTATACATTCCTCGATTCTATAAAAACTTTTGGCAAGCATCTTGTTCATCAGTTCAAAGGACCATTGTCAGTTTCACCCTGCACTAGCTAACTGTTCCAATCCCTAAAATTTCTAGTGTGAGTTAGAACGCCAAAACTCCAAAATTTTGTTGCCCGATTCACAACATGACTTCTCAGAGCCGTAAGTTTAGGTTATCTTCCCTATTTTCTCATGGATGTTTTGGATTTAGCTCTTAACTTTAGGTTATCCTCTTTGAACTATGAATTCACTTGGGTTAATTATTTGAACAATAGATTTTTAATAGTTTATGGAAGAAGACGTTGAATATTATTGAGGGTACATTCTTATTTCTTAAAATTATTGAGTTTGTGGATGTTCATATAGATTTTCAATTAATGATTTAGTCTGCGTTAAGTTGATGCATCTAAGAAAATATCAATACACTATTGTTTATATGTTTGAACTTTGGCTGTCTATTGTAAAGTTTTTTTCAATTTTACTTGTATGAAGATAGAAATCTGCCATGAATGAGTAGTGTTTTGAAGTAAATTTGAGAAATTTATTATAATGTCTAACTGTTGGTTGGTGTTGTGATATGATCATGGAGTTACGAGTTGAGATAGTTGTGCAAAAACATGATTCAAATTTAATAGGTATTTCTGTTACAGCTGAACATTTAAAATTAGAAATTAAAATTAGAATTGCTACAGCCGAGTAGTATTAGAACTGTTTCGAGGATTTGTTTTAGAACACTTTGGAGAAATTGTTTTAAAATCGATAATTCAAGTTTATGTTGTAAGCGGAAGAAAAGAAAGTGAATATAAACTTTATATTATTAAATTTATTAAAGATTACATTTTTTTTCTTCTGATGCTTCAGTTCTTGGGATCTTTTAAGTTGGGAGAAAAACGATTACAGAAAAGAAAAGAAAAGAATATTAACAGAGCGTTACTTAGGATGTCATTTTGGCCGAAGCAATCTCGAAAATTCAAAGTTACATGTCTTCTACCTAGTACTAGTTCTAGTCGTTGGATAGATCGAAATCCATACACATCATGATATAAAAGCTTAGCTCTGAAAAAGTTGAAAAGACAAGAATTTTGTTCCTTTTGATTCTTATGGTGTTCTTTAAAAGAGAAGAATTTATTTGAGAATTTGGCATGAGCTGACCAAAACAATGGTTAACTCTATGTTAATCATTACCTTATTTTCGCTAACCATAATTTTCTTTGTGATTTTCTTGTGTTGAATAGAATTTTAATGGATAATCGTGACAAAAGTTGGATGAATTGCCTAAGATGGACAGATGAGTATATTAGTGGATAAGGCATTTGAACGAGCTTCTCAAGGAAATGAAATATTATGCCCTTGCAAAAAGTGCATTAATCGATATTGGCAAAATAGAAATGTGGTGGAGGATCACTTGGTTGTTGACGGATTCGTTGATGGTTACACTAAATGGGTTTTTCATGGAGAAGGGTCTTCCGCGAGAAATACACCTCATCCAATCAATGATGATGAAGGTTCTAATTTGCGAGATGATATTAATGGGCTACTTCATGATACATTTAGAAATGTGGAAGCTGAATCGGGGCATGGAGACGGAGTGGGAGAGGGATTATCTGAAGATGCAAAGAAATATTTAAAATTATTGGAGGATGGAAAACAACCGTTATATTCAGAGTGTGAAAATTTTACCAAATTGAGTTTCATCATTTGATTATACTTGTTTAAAACCTTGCATGGGTTGAGTAATGTAGCATTTTCAAACTTGTTAGAATTGTTAAGAGATGCGTTTCCCTCTGCTCAGATACCAGATTCTTTTAATAGGCTAAAAAGGTGATACAAGATTTGGGTCTTAATTATGAAAAAATACACGCATGCCCAAATGATTGCATGTTATTCTGGAAGGACAATGAGAAAGCTGATAACTACTCTATATGTGGGTCTTCTAGATGGAAAAATATTGGTGCTTCCTCAAATAATGCAAGCTCAAAAATTCCTGCAAAGATTTTAAGGTACTTGCCTTTAAAGCCTAGGCTTCAGCAGATGTATATGTGTCTTGAAACGGCTGTGGCGATGAGATGTCATGCTAATGAACACCTAATGATGGAATGACAGGCTAAGCCTAAGTCTAGATGTCATTCCTTGTGTGGTCTTTAGACTCAGGCTGGGTCTCTCAAGTGATGGCTTCAGCCCATTTCGAACCATGAGTATTTCTCATAGCACGTGGCCTGTTATGTTGATGAACTAAATTTATCACCGTGGATTTGTATGAAGTCGGAGTATATTATGTTATCTATGATCATTCCAGGCCCATCATCTCCTGGAAATGATATAGATGTGTACCTACAACCACTAATTGAAGAACTGAAGGAACTGTGGGAACCTGGTATAGAAACATATGATGCTGAAACCAACCAATCTTTTTCAAATGCATGCAGCCTTAATGTGGACCGTTAGTGATTTTCCAGCACTAGCAATGCTTTCAGGATGGAGAACTAAGGGAAAATTGGCATGCCCTACTTGTAATTATGACACGTGCTCTCAATATCTTAAACATAGTCGTAAGATGTGTTATTTGGGTCATCGAAGATATTTGCCTCCTGATCATCCATTGCGAAAAGATAAGAAGTCATTTGACGGTAAGGAGGAGCACAGACCTGCACCTACTCCTTTGTTGGGCGTAGAATTGCTTGAAGAGTTGCATGAATTCAATAATGTCTTTGGAAAGGGTAAAAAAAAAGATCTCGGGATAATAAGGGTCCATGGAAAAAAAGATCTATTTTCTTTGAATTGCCATATTGGGCACATAACAAATTGAAGCACAATCTTGATGTGATGCACATAGAGAAGAATCTATGTGATAGTTTGCTTGGGACTTTATTAGAGATAGATGGAAAGTCAAAAGATCATATAAATTCTCGCTATGACTTGCGAGAAATGGGAATACGAAAGGAGCTACAACCAATAGAAGACAATGATGGAAATGTAAGTTTGGCTCAGTCGTCATTCTTCATGAAGCCTGAACAAAAGAGGTTATTTTTCACTGTCTTCAAAAATGCCAAAATTACCTAAAGGGTGTGCTTCAAATATATCACACCGCGTGCATGAGAAAGAGATGAAAATATCATGGTACAAGAGTCATGATGCTCATTTTATGATGCATTACTTGCTTTAGGTTGCCATTAGAAAGACATTGCCCAAGAAAGTTTCATTGACATTGTTAAGGTTGGGCAATTTCTTTAGAGCCATATGTAGTAAGGTAATAAAGTGAACGAATCTTGAAAAATTAGAGTCTAAAATTTGTGAAATAATTTGTGATCTTGAAATGATTTTTCATCCAGCCTTTTTTGACATAATGCTACATTTACCTATTCATTTAGTGAATGAAATAAAGCTTGGGGATCCGACTCATCTTCGTTGGATGTATTCCATTGAAAGAGTGCTATATAATTTTAAGGGGCTCATGCGTAATCGAAAATGTCCAGAAGCATCGATAGTAGAGGGTGTTATGGGTAGAGATTGCTCGAATCGTAATTCGAGATACCTAGATGATGGCGTGAAGACAAGATTCAGTAGGTACCAAACTGAGGATGAGGAATGCAATTAGAATTTGTCACCTATAATTACTAAGATAGGTCATCCAATTGGAAGGGAGAAGAGAAAAGATTGCACTTTTTTTATGGATTCAGAGTTACGTCATGAAGCACATCGGTATGCTCTTTTCAATACAGGAGATGAACAAGTGGAAAATCTTATCGAGTAAGTTAAATTATATAACAATTATTTACATTTTAAAATTCATTTGTTTGTTAGATAAGGTACATTAAGATTTACAAAGTCCCAGTAATTAAATTTTCAATATTCATGTTGCAGGGAACATAAGAACATAATGAGTAATCATAGTAGATTAAATGCATGGGCAAGAGCAAGGAATCATAGTCGTGAATTTAGCAATTAGTTTGAAAATAAAGTTAAAATGTTGAAGTACCTCGACATTTAATATGGCTAGCTAAAGGGCCTAATATGGTGGCCAAGAGATATACTGCATATTTTATCAATGGATATCAATTTCATACAAAAAAGAGGGATGCCCCACGTATAACTTAAAATAGTGGAGTGACTTTATCAGCTACAACAGATAGTTTTGATAGTTATCGGGACCAAAATCCCATTGATGGAAATGTTGTTTATTATGGAGTTATTCAAGATATCATTGAAATTGATTATTATGGTTGTTTTAGTGTTGTGTTATTTAGATGTGATTGGTATCAAAATGAAGTAGATGAATATGGGTTAACACGAGTATAGTTCAACAAGTATGCAGTAAAGATGACCCATTTGTGTCGGCATCACAAGTTTATCAAGTGTTTTATGTTGCTGATCCAATTGAGAAAGATGTTGATTATGCAAGGAATAAGGTTCCTTATGATTTATATGATCAAGAGGAAGAGAATTGTCCGAAGATAGGAGACACATTTTAGGGCGGGGCCTAATGATGACATTGGTTCCTCAGCTAGATTAGATGAGGATGACTTTAGATGGTCAAGATAGGATGTGGCCTTTGATGTTGTTCATATTCCATGTAATGCACAACATTCAAAAGATACAATTGTAGAAACGTCAGAAGAGGAGGATGATGTTGATGAAATAGATTGGGATTGGATGGAGGCAGATGATTAGACAAGAAAGATTTGAAGTTTAGTTTAAATATATGTTCATTGTTTTTTTTCATTTTTATTTTGTGGTAATTACTTTTATTAATACTTTCAATTGATTTATGGACAAAGTTGTTAAATGATTAGGTGATCCTTTTTTTTCCATTTTTGTTGTGCTATTTTATTATTTTTGGTATGTGTAACGAGAGTAAGGTTGGTTTTATACATGAGAGTGGTTAAGTACAAAAGTGTTGAATGCTTTCTTCTAACCAATTTTTTATTTAATTTTCTAAAATTGCAGAGACTTGAACAATCATGAATCAAGAAATGTGTGTGACATAACGCCAGAAAGTTAAGAAGTTAAACTATGTTTCAGCTGGATCACTTGCTTCTTTGTGAAATAAAAAGGTATCAAAAAACAAGCACAAACAGAACTCAGAGTATTATTCACCCATTCAAGTTATGAAGTCAAATGATAAGTATCACAAGCACAAACAGAACTTGAACTACATTCTAGATGAATCTCAAGTGTCGGAACAACTGCAACAGACGTCTTTAAATTCTACCTTTCCTACAGTACAAACAGTAAGTGAGAAAGTGCAACAATTGTTGCCGAATTCTACCACTTCTGTATCACAAGTAGCACATGAACAAGTGCAACAACAATCAGAACTTTCTAGTACTCCTGCATCACAACCAATTCAGGAACAAATGCAGCAAGGTCCACAAAATTCTTCCAACGTTGAAGGAAATAACCAATCTAAGGAACAAGGCAAGCATATATAGATTTAAGTTCATACTATTTCAAAAATTTTCTGAATAACTATAAATCTTTGTTCATATTATTGTAGACACTACCCTAAACAAGAAAAAAAGAGGTGATACACAAATGCAGAATGTACATGGACGGAGTGAGAGTAAGCTGATCTTGCTAAATGAGTTGAACCAGCCCATTGGTCCTACTAAAAAAGTGGTAAGTGAATTGGGCAGCTTCCTTGGCACATTGGCAAGAAATGGAACATTTTGCCCTCTTAATGTATTTAATTGGAAGATGTTGAAGACACATGATGATATGTGGAACTATATCAAGGTTTGATGTTCTCAACATTTCATTATTTGGTTGAAAATATTTCATTTTTCTTGTGCTGATCTAATTGGAATAAATTGTAGGAAGAATATGACATTCCTGAAGTTGGGAAAGATTGGGCTTTAGGAGAAATTAAACTTGCTTGGAGAGGGTTTAAGTGTAGGTTGAAGAAAATGCACATTTATGCTTATGCAGATGATGCAACTCGAATGGCAAAAAGGCCTAAATTTGTTTCAGAATCTGTATTTAAGGAAATAATTGAACATTGGAACTCTGATGAAGCTAAGGTGATAAATAAATCATGAATAGGTCATGAGTAATTTTTCTCCATTACTTTAGTATCTGCTTGAATTACAACTTTATTTTTTTGCAGGAGACGTCCCACACCAATAAAGAGAATCGAAAAAAGTTGAGGTATCCATACACTGTTGGCAAGACAAGTTTTGCTATAATTCACGAGGTTTGATGTTTTCTCCTATAGTTACTATGACCTTGTTCACTTTTTTTAGGAAGATTTTAATGGTGACTTGCATGTAACTAGGAAAAAAAGAAGGAAATTGTTGATGCCTTGTCAAGTAAGGACTTATTTGTGGCTACTAGAAAAAGGAAACCTGGTCGAGTATACAAGGACTCATGTGAAGATACAATAACCAAAATAGTATGAAATTTCTGATTTTGTGTTGATCGATATGAAATTTATGTCATTATATATATGATCGATTCAATTTAATTGAACTCTCTTCTGTTAAACCTGATATGTAGGCTGAAATTGAGAGGAAAGAAACTCAAGAAAGTGAAGATGTTACTCAATCTGTTGACGCATTTACAACAATTATGGGGCAAGATCATCTAGGTCGAGTAAGATTATATGGACGTGGAGTAACCAAGACTCTTTTGAAACAAAAACAGGGAGATTTTGGTGCCTCTTCACAAACTGTTGATGATGAAATGATGCAGAAAAAAATCGAGGAAATGGAAGAGAGGATGCAACAAAGAATGCAACAAAAATTCAATGCACAAAAAGATACAATGGAAAGAGATGTTACAGTGAACATCATTGGACATCTTCAGCGTCTAAATCCAGGATTAACACTTGATCCTAATATGCTAAGATTCACTGTTGGTTCTCCCAGAGATGGGGCTGCTCTTCAACTAATCAATCGTCCATCTGTTGGCTGTAACAATCAAGGTTAGTTCTTTTACTTCTTCTTCTTCCTCATATACTACTATTTTCTTGCCTTTCTGTCCAAGATTTTCTTCTTCTTATATTCCATCTTGAACAACTCGATCATGATTCATGTAAGTCATTATTTATTATTTGCTTGTAAGAACTAGATAGATTGGGTGAAATTCCTAAATATTGAGAAGGGCCTGCACTACAGCTATTCAGAACCTTACTCAATGTTTCTCCTAACCAATATCCCATGGTAGACCTGGGAAGGTAACCCACAGGGGTATAGTCGTGATACATTCAGAGTTAAAGAATGTGTGTGGTCCTGCTTGCAAAACTGCATACCATTTTCAGCTCTTCCTTTGATGTTACTAGTTGTGCTTCTGATATCATTATTGAACTCTTAATGTCTGAGTATTGAACTGTTAATGTCTGAGTATTGAACTGCTCTGTTTCTTGAGTATTTAATTGATTTATTGCTTGAGTATTGACCTGCCAAAGTATTGAATTGTTTCCTGAGTAGTAAAATGATTTTTTGCCTGAGTATTGACATGCTTGAGTATTGAATTGTTGCCGAGTATTGACCTTCCTGACTATTGAACTGTTGCCTGAGTATTGAATTATTTCCTGAGTAGTAAACTGATTGGTTGCCCTAGTATTGACCTGCCTGAGTACTGAATTATTGCTGAATATTGACTTGCCTGACTATTGAACTGTTGCCTGAGTATTGAATTATTGCCGATTATTGACCTGCCTGACTATTGAATTGTTTCCTAAGTATTGAATTGTTTCCTGAGTAGTAAACTGATTTGTTGCCGAGTATTGACTTGTCTGAGTATTGAATTGTTGCCGAGTATTGACCTGCCTGACTATTGAACTGTTGCCTGAGTATTGAATTATTTCCTGAGTAGTAAACTGATTTGTTGCCCGAGTATTGACCTACCTGAGTATTGAATTGTTGCCGAGTATTGACCTGTCTGACTATTGAATTGTTGCCTCAGTATTGAATTGTTGGAGTATTGAACTTTTGCCTAAGCATCTCACCTGTATATGAGGCTGCCATAAGCACCTGGACCTTTTGCACAATATTAGCCACTTTATGCTCTTTAATCCTAGTTTCAAGTACACCCATTACATCTATTTTACGTTTCTGCATAAAGAGTCTGAGTATTGAACTGGTAATGTGAGTATTGAACTGTTAATGTTTGAGTATTCTGAGTATTGATCTGCTCTGTTTCTTGAGTATGAAATTTCCTGTAAGTTGCACAGGTTGCACTCGCCATCATTAAACTCCAAATTCTGCATATTTCTTCAATTTTGCATTTACTCGGTTGACGTAATTGTGTTTTCTTTAGCTCATAATGTATCCTATTTAAAAGTGAGCATTATTTACTCAATGAAGGTCCCATGTTTACATTGTCTCTTAAAAGTGTGAATAGATATATTGTTAGGAGCAATGTTACATTAGATGTCTAGGGATATCAATGATACCAATGTTGTTGTAAAGCAAGTTTTTGGTACACATCTTACTACACGATTCAAAAAAATTCATTACTCTCTTCAACTTCATGTCTTGTTAAATCAAAACACATAAAATAAAATGATAGAGTAACATGACATTCTAAGAAATAGGAAAAGGAAAACAATATAATTCAAATATTGTTGCTTTCTTTCAGATATAATTATAACAATCATTCAATCTCCTCTCAAAAATCATCATAAGATTTTACAAAAAAGGACCCTTTTTAATTAACTTGAATTTAAAATTGTTCGAAATAGTATCCCAATAAATTTCAAACAAATCGACGATTTTCAAACAATCTCATCACCACAACTCAATCCACACAGATTTCTACCAACCTTTCAATTTTTTAATTGTTGAAAATGGGAGGGGTGGGAGTAGGGATTTCCGATTTCAAGAGTTTAGGATGGGGAAGAATTACCCATAGAAAATTTCAAATTTTTTCAACTAAAGATAAGTGAACCCACCCCTCTTCACCATTTTTATTTGAACCTTACAATTTTAGAGTTAGAGGTGGAGATGTGCACCTAATGTGTTTCATCTGTTTCCTGTTTGGAAATGTAATTACCTATTTGACAATGTTTCTGCTTATTCTCTTCTTTCAAATTTTCGTCCAATCATCTTAACACAAAATATTTCTTATGTTTATCATACTATGTGTTTGTCATTTCTTCTTACGCTACTTCTATTTTGGTATTCATCACGTCACCTTTGAGGATTTTCGAATCAAAGAATTCGGATGAAAATCTCGATTTATTTTGCTCTATGAATTATTTTTGCACTTCACGAAGATTTTTAATTGGTTTTACTATTAACCTTTGATGGTTGAAAATGAGAGGGATGGGGGTGGGGGTTACAGATTTTAAGAATTACCCATGGAAAATCGTTTCTTGTGTTTTTCTACTAAAGATGAATAAACCCACCCGACGAATTTAGAGTTAGAGGTGGAGATGTTGATTAAATTAATGTTTCAAAGACACTTCATCCAATTCTAAGCGTCAACGGTCATTAATTGTATATAACCCAACTAAATGAGTTGGGGTCGAATCCCACAAGGAGCGGTACGTGTTTAGGAGTCAATTGGGAAGTGTGAACATGTTCAAATCAACATAGGAGCAAAAGTTGTCGAATAAAGACATCATTCAAATCAGGGGGTGACACGAATGTCAAATGGGGGGTTTTGGTTTTTATTATCAACTACAAACAATGGCAATGAATACAAAATAACAATAATGAGACGGGTTCTTGGGATGTGATTTGATTAGACTAATATAGACAAATGGGTAATTGCAACTATTAGAAAATAGCTAGATATTAGTGAGTAAGCTAGGCTATAGAGGAGATAAACTTTCTCTCGAACAATTTATCCCGAATCAAGTTGATTTCTCTCGAACATTAACAAGCAAGCAAAATAAGAACAGCCCACACCTTAGTCCATTCACTCTCTAGAGCTGAATGTGTGGAATTGAATTTAGGATTCACTCTCTCTAGCTGAACCCAGGTCAACTCAATACCCACGAATCATGTTGCCTGTGAGACCATGGCAACCCAGTAATTAAATCCATATTGATCATCTCCCACTTCCATGGGCCTTTGGTGCCCTACTTTAACTTGTTGACAATTAAGACACTTATCAACAAATTCTGCAATGCCCTTCTTCATACTACTCTACCAATAAACTTCCCTCAAGTCACGATACATCTTTGTGGAACTCGGATGGATAGAATATCTGGAGCTATGAGATTCCTCCATGATCCTCTCTTGGAGTTCATCCACCCTTGGTACACACAATCTACCTTGATACCTTAAAACACCATCTCCCCCTTATTCAAAAGCCAATACTTTGTGCTTATGAACATTTGTCTTCAATTCAAGCAAAATAGGGTCTTGGTCTTGCTTCTCTTTCAATTCTGACACTAATGATGATTCAGCCCAATTCATCACCACTACTCCTCCTTATGTGGAATCCATTAGTCGAACTCCTAATCATGCAAGTCTATGCACATATCTTGCCAGCTCTTTCTTATCCTCCTCAAAATGGGCGGTACTACCCATAGACAACCTGTTCAAGGCATCAACAACAACACTAGCCTTACCTGGGTGATATAGAATACTCATGTCATAATCCTTGAGTAACTCTAACCACCTCCTCTGTCTGAGATTATGTTCTTTCTGACTAAACACATATTGAAGACTCTTGTGATCGGTGAACACATCCACATGAACACCATAAAGATAATGCCGCCATATTTTCAAGGAAAATACTACAGCAGCCAACTCTAGATCATGGGTTGGGTAGTTCCTCTCATGAACTTTCAATTGTCTAGAGACATAAGCTATAACTTTACCATTCTGCATTAACACACAGCCCAAAACAACTCTGGACGCATCACAATATACAACAAAGTCTTGCGTACCCTCTGGTAAGGTCAATACTTGGGGCAGTAGTCAACCTCCTTTTCAATTCCTAAAAGTTTTTCTCACAAGCTTCAGACCATTGAAACTTCGTTGTTTTCTAAGTCAACTTCGTCAAAGGGGACGAAATAGAAGAGAACCCCTCTACGGACCTTCTGTAATAGCCAGCCAAACCCTAGAAACTCCTAATATCACTTGGAGATGTGGGACTAGGCCAATTCTGCACTGCCTCTATCTTGTGAGTGTCAACTCTAATTTCGTCACCGGAAACAATGTGGCCTAAGAATACCACACTCAAGCCAAAACTCACACTTAGAGAACTTGGCATACAACTCTCTATCCCTTAGAGTTTGGAGGACTATTTTGAGATGGCTAGCATTATCTTCCTCATTCCTCGAATAGATTAGTATGTCATTAATGAAAACGATAACAAAGATATCTAAGTAAGGCTTGAATACTTTATTCATAAGGTCCATAAAAGTTGCAGGCGCATTAGTTAAACCGTACGACATGACCAGAAACTCATAATGACCATAACGAGTCCTGAAAGTTGTCTTTGGAATATCACATTCCCTTACCCTTAACTGATGGTAGCCAGATTTGAGGTCTATCTTAGAGAAACAAGTGTCACCCTGAATTGATCAAAGAGATCATCAATTTTTGGAAGAGGATACTTATTCTTGATGGTAACTTTGTACAATTGACGGTAATCTATACACATCCTAAGGGAACCATCCTTATTTCACACAAACAAGACCGGAGCCCCCCAAGGTAAGACATTTGGTCGAATAAAACCTTTCTCTAAGAAATCTTTCAACTGCTCTTTTAACTCTTTTAACTCTGCTGGTGCCATCCTATATGGCGGAATAGATATAGGACGAGTATCTGGAAGAAGGTCTATATCGAAGTCTATTTCTATCTCAGGAGGGACTCTGGGAATATTATCTGGAAACACTTCTGGAAACTCTTTTACTACTGAAACTGACTTAATAGGAGGTATCTCAACACTAGAGTCATTAACTCTGACTAAGTGATAGACACGCCCCTTAGAAACTAACTTACTTGCCTTGAGGTACAAAATAAAATGACCCTTAGGCATTGCTGAACTACTTTTCCACTCTAAGACTGGTTCATTTGGAAACTGGAACGTGACAACTCGAGTTCTACAATCAACTGAGGCATAACAGGCATGAAGCCAGTCCATACCAAGAATGACTTCAAAATCTACCATGTCTAACTCAACTAAATCAGCTATGGTGCTCTTGTGATTAACGAAAATGGGACAATCATGATAGATTCTTTATGCTAGAATAGACTCACCAACAGGTGTAGAAACACTGAAGAGCTCAATAAGTTGCTCAGGAAGAAAATTAAAATTAATCGCAACATACGGAGTTACAAAGGATAAACTCGCTCCTGGATCTAGAAAAGCATAAACATTAAAGTTAATGACTTGGATTATACCAGTGACAACATCTCGAGAATTCTCTTGCTCTTGGTGACTAGTGATATCATAAAGACGGTTTCCTCATCCTCCTTCCCATGAAGTAGCTCCTCTAGATGCAGCTCTGTCTGGTCGAGCAACTGAAGATTGGGCTCTATTTCACTATTATCATTACCCTGCTTGTTCTTTGGACACTCGCATGAAATTACTGTTCTGGCCACACTTGAAGCAACCAGTGGAGCCATCACGACACATACCTGAGTGGTTCCTACCACACTTAGCACAGGCAGGAGGCTTATTATCCCTGATGCCATGCTACCCTTAGAATAGGCAGGTTTAGCTTTGAAATTCTGACTATTGTACTCACATTTGTTCTTTGGTGCAGATGATGGAGCAAGTCCCTTTTGTTTCTGTTGGAAGGAAGACCGGTTCACATTACCCATTTGCTGCCCGAACTCATTCCCTGATGTCTTAGCCCTCTTATTCTTAAAGTCTTCTCTATCCCTCAGCTTGTCCTCCTCAACTTATTACACATGGATCATTAGCCTTGCTATGTCCATATCCCCTATCAGCATAGCTGTCTTGCCTTGCCTTCCTTGCTTGACAGACGAGACAACCCAGCAACAAATAGACTCATCCTAATCCTCATATCCGCAACCATCTCTGGAGCATATCGGGATAGTTTGGTAAACTTCAGACTGTATTCATGAACACTCAAAGAATCATGCGTAAGAATGAGGAACTCTCGTACCTTAGCCTCTCTCAGTTCTCAAGGAAAGAAATGCCCCAAGAAGGCCTCCTCGAAACAAGCCCAACTCACAGGTGGTGCTACCTCAACTCGGTTCTTCTTCCATTGGTCGAACTATATCCTAGTGATACCCTTCATTTGGTATGCAGCTAGTTCCACCCTATTAGTATCAACAACATGCATGATCTCAAAAACCTTCTGAAGCTCTTCAATAACATTCTCTGGATCCTCAGTAAAACTTGAACTGGTGAAGCTTGGTGGATTCATCCTTGAGAACTCATGGATCCTTGAAGTGTCAGCCACTTCCTATCGATTCCCTCTCTGTTGCCCATCTTGGTTGGTCATAACTTGGCTTAACATCCGGATAGCCTCACAAAACTCAGCATTGGTGACCTCTCTTTGGGGTTGCACTTCTGGTGCATTAGGTACTCCTTTTTTCTGTGGTTCAACATTCCTTCTAGCCTGATGACCTTAGACAACTCTTCGTAGAGGCACGATCTGAAAGACATGCTCAAGCACGAGTTAGAAGAAATTTTTATAGAGATACACTCTATCGCACGAAATGAGTGTGAAAGAAGTGAAGGAAATTTCTAAATGTTCCAACCTCCTAATTATAGATATGGTGCACTTTACAACGATGACTAGCACTATAGAGACACGGCTTCATAGACTCCCTAGGAATCTTGAACTCTGGGCTGTGATACCAAGTTTGTCACGCCCCGAGCTACACCCTGGGCAGGACTGGCACTCGAGATACACTGCTGGCGAACCCTTGACCTGGTTTACTTACTCAGCGGAAGACTTTTACTCAACAAAGATAAGTCTATGTAATAAACTAGAATGCAAAAACTCAAGTCTCTAAAGATAAGTCAATAACAAGGTAAAAACAAATGAACTAACTGATTGTCTATCTATGAAGCCTCTAATAACTGAGATGGATGTCGGGGTAAGACTCACGACATCCTAATGAACTAAACACTAAAAGCAATAAAAGGGATCCTAGAGAAGCAAGAAGGCTCACCAATAACTATGAATGCTCAACTGGATCAACGAAGCGATAGATGCTGATCATGGTTACCTGTATCTGCATCATCAAAAGATGCAGGCCAAATGGCATCAGTACATTGAATGCACGAGAATGCGATGGGAATACTAAACAAGACATAAGCTTGAAAGAAACTAAAAGAACAAACCTGGTCTTAACTCAATTCTACTTAACTGAACTAATTTCAATATAAAGCAATAACATAAATGCAATATAAAGAAAAGCTTTTAAATCATGGATATCAACTTTGTGTATTTAGAAATACAATAAGACTCTGTGTGTATGTAAAGATACAATATAAACTCTAAAATGTATATAAAAATACAAAATACTGCTATGGGAGTTTCTCTAACTGACAACCATCACTTCAGAGCTATTATTATGATGATACAACATTTTGCCTCACGCTGCCAGGTCCGTCATATACCTTGCCGAAGGTATAGAACCTGACTACTAAATGGATCCACTAGTCTATGCTAAAAAGCACTAAGGAATCATCTAAAAAGTATGACCATTTTCTACCCATGTTGGCTACATGGTTTATGGGGGCTGAGAGTTGTCTGAACTCTCCCCCGTATCGGTTCTCAATACTACTCCCAAAATATAATACTAGCACTTATGTTTAAAAACATACTTCTTTTTAAAACATTTGTAAAAGACTCATGGAAAACTCTATGGACCTCTGTTGACTTGAATCTTAACTTTTCTTGACTTGACTCTTAACCTTCCTTGAATTGAATTATGGATTCAAGAATTGTGATTTGTGATAGGAAAATCTCATGATGTTTAGGAGTGTTCTTAGATAGTTAAACATGAGAAAAGATCAAGAAATCATTGTCTGGAAGCAAGTCCGCGACGCAGAGATGCATTTAAATATTTGGTCGCGAAATAAATTTTGAGGCAGAATGATCCGTCACTACTCCGCGACGCGAAGAACATATTTCAAATCCTGAGGAACAGGTCCGCGACGCGGACCTGTTACCTAGATGTCCCCGACTTGTTCCTTCTTCATTTTCTAACCCAGTTCACCTAAATTCGATTATCTTTCTAAATTCCTCTTTAGATTCAAATACCCAGAATATGTACACAAGAATCTAATCAAACACAACTCTAAAATCGACCTTAAACTCTCAAGAACTACTCAATCTCATCCCAAACTCAAGAACGAAAAAAGT
>JAKRZT010029181.1:0-14227 GCA_029582215.1 Solanum sparsipilum | reverse complement strand
CCCGAGCTAGGCTTGGTCGACTCACAACACTTATATAGAGAAAATCATATACTTGTGTCCATTTCATCATCATTTCAGTAATTATATAACCATCCGACTCATAGGACGTACATTGGACCTTCCATTTCCTAAGAATTCTATAAATGGGCATTTTATCAAACACATGGTGGGCTACTATTCATGTAAATAAAATCATGTATTTCAAGAATACTAAGTCCAACCAATTCCAAAATCCATATAAATCAGCCCACCAACAACATACATATATATATCAACCTTCATAATTTGATCATGGAAGCATGAAAACCATAAACATCACATAATAATCTCATTTCATGATAATATGCAAAATAGACCATAATAGGGTGTGTAGTAGTAATTCCATACTTCAAGAGTTCATAAATAAGCATAAGGACCATAAACTTGAAGTAGAAATAGAGGATAAATGGTTGGACTTGTGGAAAGGAAGGTTTCCACAATCAAACCCACATACCTCAACTTTGGATAATCCTTGATGAAGATTGAAATGGAGAATTGAAGCTTGAGATTGAGTCTTGAATCCGGAATTAGAGCTTGAGATGTTTGAATTTGGTTGAGGATCTTGGAGAATTTTGGAGAGGGCTTAGAGAGTGTTTTGAAGTTAAAACAAATGACTAAGTATGGGACATATCCCCTTTTTATAAAAAGCGTCCCCAACCCGCCTCAAAAAATAGCTCACTGGAAATTGCAAATCTGCACAGACAAGTTTTACGAAAATGGTCATAACTCCCTCATCCTGACTCGGAATGAGGTGAAACCAAGTGCGTTGGAAAGCTAACTCAAAGAGCTTTAATTTAATCGGTTGTGGCCCTTCCAGTTCCTTATGTGCTAAGAGATATGTCCCTTTAAAGTTGACCCTCCAAATAGCATTTTTTGCGATTTTTGAATTTTGATACGGTTGCTCTAAAATTCGGGTTAGATCCATCTCCCACTCAATTTGACCCCATGAATAAGAATATGAAGTCAAATTTCCAAAATCATGCACGGATTTTGAGATATATGGAAATTACAATTATAGGTGTTTCCGAAGCACATTTTCGGGCATTTTTGGGGTCGTTTCAAAACCCTCTCCAAACTTGAGAGAAAATATCTAAAAAGTACTATTCCATTATGAAAAGTAATAATAATGGTTCGGAACTTGTAAAATTAATAAAGAATTTAGTATTTATAGACTTCAGAAAATAGCGTTGGCGGATCTTTCGGCAAAGTTAGTCGATGTCACCGAATGACTCAGCGACTCTCCCTTCTTTTGTTTCATCACTTTTTCATGCTTGCCTTCAGCATCTTTATGTTCTGGACCATTGGGCAGTATAGTTCTGCTTCGCGGAACTATTCGGCGAAGCGCCAACTGCTTCTTTCATCGCCTTTTTGATCCTCTTCCTTCAGGTGTTCGCATAATGGAACAAAGGGCGGAGTTTGTCCTTTCGGCGAATCGCCAAAGGTTCTTGGCGATGCTCATGCTTCAGCTTCTTCGTTCTTTTTAGCCTTTTTGTTCCTTTTTGCGCCTAAGTGTCCATGCTTCCACTAAAACTTCGAATACCTGAAACTTAAGAGTTTTCATCAGATATTGAGACAAAATAAGCATTCGAGGACACTATTTCTATCAAAAATAGCCCTAAATGAGTGCAATTTGTGGGCTCATCAGTTTCCAAACTTCATAAATGCATTCTTTTCAAATAAAATGTCCTTTGAATCATATTTCATGGATTTTATGCATGTTTCCATACTTAGTACAAGTTTGTGCTAACCCCTTCTTCCTTATACATCTTAATGAGTGCAGGTTCCGACTAAGTGACTTTCACTCTCCTTTTGAAGAAAACTTGGATTGCTTATCTCCAAGTTGTGGTGAGTCCTCAAGTTCGAGGACAGGATGTCCTATTTCTTAGTTTCATTTTGTATCTCATATGTTGAGACTTTTGTTGATGTAAAAGGCTAAGTCCCAAAACTTTGGATTCCTATGTTTAGATGGTAAATGAGACAAAGTCTAGATTTCCTATTATTCTCCTTTATGCGAAATGAAGTTGAACTTCGATTGTAAAGTTTTAAAATTTTCTGCATTATTTCTATGTCTTATGTAATGATGATGCTAGAGACTTGTATGAGACCCCTTCGGGGTCAAGTATGTCATGTTACGTCTAGGCGCTAGCCTTGGGTCGTGACAAATGGGTAGCTTGAACTACCATTATTAGGATGCATTCATGCATGGTAGCTTGACTTGGTTTGGACAAGTCCATTTCATGGTAGCTTCGGGACAGAGGACTTATACTCTCATAAGGGTAGCCTAGGATTGAGGATCCTATGCTCATTAACTATATCTTATGTTGACTTATGTTTATATGATGCTTATGTTGGAGACCATGCTATGACTATAATGATTATGTCAAGACTATGTTATTACCTCTTATGCTTATGTCTTATGTTGACTAACCATTTGAGATGCTCTTATGATGTTGTGCTAGCTTTTATACTTGATACATTTCGTACTAACACATATTGCCTACATCCTAATCAAATGTAGGGTTTGGAGACTCGAGAGCTACTTGGAGTTAGGTTTCTAGAAGTTGCAAGAAGTTGAAGATCTTAGTGAGTCCTCATAGCTTCGAGGACAAAACCCACCTTCCTTTATGTCTTTTATATTCACGTTCAGATTATTGTATGGGCTGTGTCCCAAGAGGTTATTCTAAAAGTTGTATTAGATGGTTTCAGACAAAGAGTATAGAAAGGCTTCCGCTTGTTGCTTTTATGAGATATGACTTTGAATGTAAAAGTTTTAAATTGTTTCGTATTTTCAATTCTATTACCTATGATATGATGCGAAGGGCTTGTATTAGACCCCTTCGGGGTTGAGTAGGCTGTGTTACATCTAGGGGGTACCCCTGGGTCGTGACAAACTTGGTTTTAGAGTATAAGGTTTTGGGATAAAGTTTAGGATATCTCAAACCACATCTAAGTAGAGTTTTATTCATGGGTGTGAGTCGCGACACATTTTATGAATAGGAGGCTATTGGATGATTAGGAAAAATCTCATTTCTTCAATCTTTTAGTCTTGCCATAGAGTTTGGCTTTAGTAGGCCCTTCTTCTAATTCGTGCCTGTTGTTTTTCAGGGTTTGGTGAACACAAGGGCTACTGCTAGGGGAGAAGAGGAAAACAATGTGGAGCAAGAGGTTTCTCTCTAATTTCCACCTCAAGTTCCTCTTTAAGATCCAAATGACCCTTCAATTAGGAATGCCACTCTTGAAGAGTTTAGGACTTCTATGCAACTATTGGCTAAAGCCTTGACGGCGCAAGCCAGTAGAGAGGTGGTGGCTCCAGAAAACCCTATATGAGGGACTAGTGCTTTTATGGTGAGAGAGTTTCTGAAAATGAACCCTTCGGAGTTCTATGGCTCCAAAGTGGAAGAAGATCCAAATTGGTTCATAGAGGAGGTTTATAAGGTGCTTGCAATCATGTGGGTGACTTCTATTGAGAAAGTGGAACTAGCCGCCTATCAATTGAAGGACGTTGCCCAAATTTGTTATGAGCAATGGAAAGATAGTAGGCAGATAGGATCGGGTCCTATAGAATGGGAAACTTTTAAGTCGGAATTTCTAGATAGGTTCTTACCCCGAGAGTTGAAGGAGGATAAATTGGGAGAATTCATCAATCTCAAGCAAGGTAGTATGAGTGTTAAGGAGTACTCTTTGAAATTCACCCTTATGTCTAAGTATGCTCGAAGCTTGGTAGCTAATCCTAGGGATTTGATGAATAGGTTTATGACGGGGGTGTCCGATGTGGTAGAAGAAGAATGTCGTATGGAAATGCTTGTTGATGATATGGATATCTCACGCCTCATGGTGTTTTCCCAACAAATAGAAGAGTCAAAACTCAAGAAGGAGAGGGCTAGAGAGAAAAAGAGGTCTAGGATGTAAAATGATAAGTCCTTTCAAGATGGGTCCGATGGACATGGTTGTTCTAGGAATTGACAAAAAATTTCCGGAAAAGGTTTTTCTAATGCTCCTAAGCATAAGGATGAGAGCGTGTCTACCTCTAGGCCACAATGGATAAGTAATGAGTCCCTATGGCCCTCTTGTGCTAGGTGTGGTAAGAGCCATGAGGGTAGGTGTTTGACCGGTAGAGAGGGTTGCTTTAGTTGTGGTGAGAGTGGCCACATGATGGAAGATTACCCTAAGGCTAAGGTTACAAGAAGAGAAGGTAAGCAAGTTGCCTCTAGTAGTGGGGATGTGGAGCCTCAAAAGAAGAATAGGTTTTATGCCCTCCAATCTAGAGAAGATCAAGAGTGTTCTCCTCATGTCCCTTCCGTTATGTGTTTCATGCTTTTGTAAAATTTTCAGATTTCTCATCTTTTATAACTTGTTATGTTGGACTTTGAAGTTATTTTTAGTATGCATGATGTATAGAAAGGTTTGTGTAGGCTTATTCCCAAGTGGGCCTATCTAGTAGGGTTATTGTGTGCCTTATGTGTTGCCATGATTTCCTTATATGCATGTTCATGATATTATTTAGGTCTTGCTATAAATAACTTTTATGTATTGTTCCTCATATTGTGGTGCATTTGAGTAGAATTTGCATATAGACTTCATGAGTTGATTATGAGCATGCCCTAGTTGGTGGAGTTGAAAGGTTTCTCCTTGAATAAATGCTTTATGTGATGAACTTTGCATTTAGGCCCCATGTGTATGTGTTGAGCATGTTTTAGCTAGCAGATGTTAGTTCTTCCTTGAGAATGAATAGATATAGAGTTTAGTGCATTTTGGGTTGGTAGAAGTAGTTCCTACTCCCTTGTGTCGCTTTGAATGTGTTTAGTTCGGAATTGAAGTTTTCTTCCTTGATAGTGTACATTAGATGTAGTACATGCATAATGGGCTGCTAAGTTAGATTTTAGACTTTATGAAGTGTTTAAAGTGTCATTCGAGGATGAATGTTCCCAAGTGGGGGATAATGTAACACCCCGTAATTTAGTGAGTTGAACTAGTGAGTTCTAGAGCCTTTGGAAAGAGTTTTAGAGTGTCGTATGAGGGTTAAAATCAAGATAAATGGTTCCTGTACTTAGAATAGGGGTTAGGTATCCGGGTACGACTCCCCAAGGACCACCCATGGGGTCCTTGAGGAGGACCCCAAAACAGTCGAATTTTAGTGACCTATGGATGGCCGTTCACGGCCAGTAGTCTGGACCACGCCCCGTAGGTCATGGGCGTAGGTCAAAGTCTGCGCAGGCCTGCAACTTCAGGCCTCAGTCCCCAACCACGAGACTAATTGACGGCCAGTAGACCCATCCACGGTCCGTGGATGGGTGATCCGTTGATGCTGCCAGTTTTGTGACTTTTAATTTTAAGTTGGGGGTTTGGGAATTGATTAGTTATTTAATTAAGGTCTTAGGGGGTCGGTTAAGTATTTAAATAACCACCTATAAATACCTAATAAGACCCAAAAACTAAGTCATTAGCGCATTCATCTTAGAACCCCCCAAATTACTCTCAAGAAATTCTCTCTATAGAAGAACAAGAAGAAAGGAAGTTGGGACAGCAACTTAGGGAGATTTTCACCATTGATTCAAGATTTGTTTATGGCTTTGATTTAAGTTATGTGAATCTTAATCTTCCATGGGTTCTTCCACCCATGGAGCCCCCATAGTTTCCCCCCCAATTGTGAACTCAAAAACCCAATTCTAGCTAGGGTTGTGATTGCATTGTGGGTAGGGCATGGATGTGATTCCAATCTAGTGGATAACATCAAATTATTATTGATTTGATTTTTTTAATTACAATATGATGATTTAATGTGATTTGTATTATGAACCCTAATCTAAATTGATGAATGTGATCTTTGTGGGTTTATGCCATTAGAGGCAAAATTGAAGGTTCTAAAGTAATCTTCCTATTTCAATGTCTTGAATACTAATTGATCATAGTTAGGATCATCTAATAATGAATTGAACTATACTTGATTGAATAGGAAAGATCTTGACTTGTGAAGTTAGAATTGAACCTTTATGATCAACTATGACTAGAATCAACTTCTAATGAACAATGTGATTGAATAGCTTGTAATTTGGCATGGATCATGACAGAATGAAGTTAAGCTTGAAAGTAGGGCTTGTAGCCATCATTGTTAGGGTTGTGGGGGGGTGAAGTCAATATGATGTGATACTGTGTTGTATTCTCTTTCTCTTATACACTTAGACATGAATATGCTAGGAGATTCAAAGCATATAGAAGGATTCTAGGTTAACTTAATAACCTAAAATGAATAAAAACATGTTAGATTAGAATAGCTTGAAGTTGTGATATATGATCCCTTCTTGTGTAGCTTGACTTGGTAAGATAAGCCAAAGATAAGATAGCTTGGGATTGAGGATTTACACTCTCCTAAGGATAGCTTGGCTTAGCATTGTAGGATGCATGTCAAGGGTAGCATGAGTAAGTCATGGTAGCCTAGGATTGAGGATTTATACTTTCGTATGGGTAGCTTAAACTAGCATTGTTAGGATGCATTCATGGTAGCTTTTGACTTGGTTTGGCCAAGACTATTTCATGGTAGCTTTGGGATAGAGGACTTATACTCTCCTAAGGGTAGCTTAGGATTGAGGATCCATACTCTCCTAAGGGTAGCTTGACTTGCATTGTAAGGTGTATTTCAAGGATAACTTGAGTTAGGTTAGTCACAGTAGTTTGGGATTGAAGACTCATACTCTCCTAAGGATAGCTTAGGTTTGAGAATCATACTCCCCTATGGATAGCTTTCATTTGTATTCTAGTACACTTGTAAGGGTAGCATGACCTAGTTGGTTTAGGACTATTTCATGGTAGCTAGGATAGGACATTTGTACCTTTCCTAGAGTAGCTTGGACTTGCATGTTAGTGTGTCTTCCTAGGTAGTTAGGTTAGCTTAACCTAGTTATGTTAGTAAGATGATAACATGGTCTAGCCTATTAGGGGGTTATTCCTCGGTAGCCTTGAAGAGATAAATAGATTAGAGGGATTAGTCCCCAACTAGTGAACATTCATTGTAGTCTAAATAAGTACTTGGTGTGGGTGGTAGTATGGGATGCTATCCATACATGACACAAGTATGACTTGAGGCTAGTTGTGAAGGGTTCCATTATGTTGTATGACTTAGCTTGGGTTGTTGCCATAGTTTCCCTCTAAGATATGATTGACTAAGGTGGTAGTTCCCTTGACTATATGAAGTAATCTTATAGTAATACCAAAAAGAGGGTGAATATGCCTTAGATGATTTTGAGGCTATGCTTAGTGTGAAGGGTAGTATGAGATGCCTTTCATGCATTGCACAAGTGTGTCTTGAGGTTCCTTAGAAGTATGGTGCCCATATGGTAGAAAGACTTATGACTTAACCATACATGTAGGCTATGATTAAGATGACTAAAAAGGGATACTTGGCTTAGGTGGTATTATGGGATGCTATTCTTGCTTTGCACTTGTATACTTTTGAGGTTACTTGAGGAAGGTGCTATTATGGTAATGATGACTAAGAGTCAATTATGTTGATATGATTATGACTAATCTCCTATGCTCATTAACTATTTCTTATGTTGACTTATGTTTATATGATGCTTATGTTGGAGACGGTGCTATGACTATAATGATTATGCCATGACTATGTTATTATCTCTAATGCTTATGACTTATGTTGACTAACCATTTAAGATGCTCTTATGATGTTGTGCTAGCTTTCATACTTGGTACATTTTGTACTAACGCATATTGCCTACATTCTAATAAAATGTTTGGTTTGGAGACTCGAGAGCTACTTGGAGTTAGGTTTCTAGAAGTTGCAAGAAATTTAAGATCTTGGTGAGTCCTTATAGGTTCGAGGACAAAACCCACCTTTCCTTTATGTCTTTTGTATTCATATTGAGACTATTGTATGGGCTGTGTCCCAATAGTTTATTCTAAAAGTTGTATTATATGGTTTGAGACAAAGAGTATAGAAAGACTTCTGCTTGTTGCGTTTATGAGATATGACTTCGATTGTAAAAGTTTTAAATTCTTTCATATTTTCAATTCTATTAGCTATGTTATAATGCAAAGGGCTTGTATTAGACCCCTTCGGGGTCGAGTACGCCGTGTTACGTCTAGAGGGGACCCCTGGGTCATGACAGACACTCCCCCACTGGGTGTGGGTGGACCCACGGAGCGTGAGTCACCATCGCGAGTCACTGCCATGGACATATTTTGGTGTAAATTTTAGGGTCCGCCTTGATGTTGAAAGACGTAATCAACTGATACTATTTCGGTTCAAGTGCCATACGATCGCGTGTAGTGATATAACCTAACCAAGGGTTGGGATTGTTCCCATATGGAGTGGTTTTGAGAATTAATAGAAAAATAAAATTTAGTTCTAATTAGTCATAGCTATAGACATTGTCGAATATAAACATATTAAATCTAATGGAGTGACACAAGTGTCAATTATCAATGGGGGTTTGTATTAATTAATAACTAAAAATAGCAAAAATATAAGGAAACGAGATATGGAGATGGGATTCTTGGGATGGTATAGGAATACGGGATAAACTAGACTATCAAGTACATGCTTTTGATGGTAGATTGTTGAACATTTGTGACTAGGCTAGACTATTACATTCTCTCTCGAGCAACTTACCCCGAATTAACTCGGTTTCTCTCAAACACCGAGTTGCCGCATTAAGAACTGCCTCCGCCTTAGCCCATTCACTCTCTCGAGCTGAATGTGTGGGAAAAGGAATAGGATTCACTCTCTCGAGCTGAACCCATGTCGACTCAACACCACCGACTATCAATTTAGTAGTCTTAGTTTTACGACCTCTCTCTCTCGTAAGCCAAAAACACTAAGATGAAATCGTATTTGCAACTACAGTCCCATTAAGTTCATACACAACTACTAAATGAAATCATATTTAAACAACAAATAAACCATCAACAAGCAAGACCCAACAGATAATCTAACCCATATTCACAAAATCACACCCCAAGAATTGGGGTTTTAGCTAGACATGTAAAAGATATAAAAATCAATACCAATATCAGTCTCCATCAACTGGGTATGAAAAATTAATTCTTAAAACATGTCAAGAGTGAAGAATCTTGGATACCCACATCCAATTTCTTGGAGTTGAAACCCTTTGAATCTTCAAGGTTTTATAACCAAGTCTCCAAAAACCCTCTAAACTTGGAACTGAAAATATTCTAAGTCTCAATAATAATTGTCTATGACTTGATACTAGGTTAAAAATTTAAACAAGTATTTATAGTGTTTGAAAATTTGTGCTACAGCGGATCACTCGACGCAGTTAGTCTGGATCGCCGATACACTCGGCGATCCGCCTTTTGGTCGATTTCATCGCCTTTTCTCTTTAGCCTTAGCATCTTCGCGCTTCGAGTCGTTAGGTGATATAGTACTTCTTCGCAGAACTACTCGGCGACACGCCGACTGCCCCATTTTATTGCTAACTTGATCTTTCCCTTCAAGGCTCAACACACTAGAACAAAAGGCGATATCTAGGCCGATTGGCAACTCGCCAACTGGGCTCGGCGATCTTCAGGCCTTTATTTCTTCGTTATTTTCATCTGCCTTGTTCCTTCTTGCCAAGTAGTGTCCATGCTTTGCCTCAAACTCCAAATACCTGAAACTTAAAGGTTTTCATCAGATATTGAGACAAAATGTGCATTTGAGGACACTAATTCTATCAAAATATAGCCCTAAATGAGTCCAATTTGTGGACTCATCAACACCCACAACTTAAACTTTTGCTTGTCCTCAAGTAAAACTCAAGTTCAGCAGTTCAAAATGGATGTCTCAAACAGTGCTAAACAAGACTCGATCATGAATGTGCATAACAAGACTCAATTTACTCAAGCAAGGATCAATTGTGTACCCAAAGATTCAAGTTGTGACACACCATTACCAAAGATTCTCAAGCTCGCAATACTTGCTTCAAATGCAAGCTCAAGCTCAACAAAAGTATACGAATTCCCTCACACAAAGGATGATTCCATATTCACACACAAATGTTTAATCATTTAAAACTTCGAAATCAAATACAACACTCACACTAAAAAATAAAAACACAATGCATGCTTTCACCCATAGGTTGACCCGTATTTTCCAATCAACATTTGTTTCAGCTCACTCAAGATCAAAAAGGTCTTTCCAAAGCTTGTAACGGGGTTGAGTGCAAATGTATGGTAATTTAGGCTCAGTGACTTTTATCCTCATGAAATGTGGTGCTCACAACACTTCCTTTCCTCTTCCTTCATCATTTACTTTAATGCTCATAAGTCATCCTATTATTCACTCTCCATGTATTGTTCGGGATCCCCATTTCTTTTGTAGTTTATTACACAACTTTTCTTTTCCATTCTTTTCTTCTCTTTTTCTCTTTTTTTTTGTTCCATTTTTCTCAACACCATGGGTTAAAGAAGACTTTCCTTGCACTTCTTGACTTGCCCTTATCTTTTCACCACACCCCCAACTTAGGCTTTTGGCCTAAGTTGGCTATTCAATCAACCACAAATCAAGAGGATTAAGGGTAGTGGATTAAGAGAGGTCTAGTTTTCATCAAGTTTCTTCCAAAGAAAGTTAAGGCTCAAAGGGTGTTCAAAAGAGGTTCACACACTCACGAGGTAGGTCTCAAAAGAGGTATATGTCAAATTGGCTCACACTCTTCGAAGTTGCCTAAGATTATATCAAAGATAGCCTTACTTAGTGTCGAGCAGGACAAAATTTCTGTGTTATTATGCATGGTTCACAGTAAGCTCATCACACAAGGCATCGACATTAAAGTCAAACAAGACTCAACACTTTCGCTAGTGTGCAACGTTCATCGCAAGAGAATCAATTTGATAATTGGCTAGTCACAACGAGATGCAAAGAGTTCACATATTGTCTATGCGACTTCATTTGGCCTCATCGTAGCTGCACATTCATGTTCGTTCAATTATGAGCACTATTCAAGTAATCGGTATTGATCGAAACCGAGACTCAAATTTGCCAAGGCATAGGCACATTCAAGTACATACAAGAGGTGGCAAAAATTTCGGAAGGGTCAAAATCATTTGCAATAAAAACAAAAGGAGCCACAAGCTCAAATGTTCCTCAAAAAGTACTGTATAGCATAATTATAGATTTCAACCCAAAAATAACAAAAAAAAATATGCACAAAGGTGGGCCTCACCCCACCATAAACAAAAATCATTTTTCCTCAAATGCAACTAACACAAAATCCAAAAGTCAAAATAAAGTAAGAGAGAGAGGGAGGTGAAGAGGGGATCTTGTCTATGCAGTCGCTCCATCTGTCGGGGCTTCAGTGCCCGATGTATCAATCTGGACTTGGGCTTCCGTGCCCGGAGTAACCTCAGAAGGAATAGCAGTGCTAGATCCACTAGGAGCTGCTATGGACGTCTCAGTCGATGATTTCTGGAACACCGGCTGCTTAATCATCTCCACTAGATCTGGAAAATCTCTAAATATGCTCTCCTCTCGGCTCTTTATCATATCATCATCATGCACCACTATCTGCTCATCGTCGGTCTCTGTATCGACTCCTCATCTGTTGTGCCATCCCTCTATACTTCTCCGGTGGTAGCTGGAGGAATCACTGAAGTCTCTGAGGTATTTTCATCGTCAGCAGCCCCTATTAATGAATTGAAGTCCGTAGACTTTAGATAGTATACATCCTTCCTCAGATCTGCTACTTCGGTTTTCAAAGCCATCAACTCAGAGGCCTCCCCTTGTTTGTTCTCACAAGCTGTGACTCTCACAGTCAACTCATCAACAGAAGTCTGGAGGGGTGTGAGTGCAGCAAGTATGGCTCTCTCGATCATCCCAGGGATGGATCTCTCGAGTTGGGTCAACCGCATATCAGCTGATTGGGCCAAATTCCCCATCTTCAGGTTCATGGCCTGAGTAATCCTGGGAGGCTGGGAGGAGGAGGAGGAAGTACTTGGGACCTGTTTAGAAGAGGAAATAGAGGGTGTACCTGAAGGCCCAGAGGCCGGAGTAGGCGAAGATGCCTTTGTAGGTAATGAGTCCACATAAACATCCCGAGAAATGTCTGCCGGAGCTGCTCTCCTTCTAACCACCTCCTGTTGTGTGCACTCGGCCTCAATACGTAGTATGACAATAGAGGATGAAGGGGTTACCTCTGTAACATCCGGCAATGTGAAATAATTGAAGAGTCTTAGAATTGGAAATTTTCATTTTTGGAAAGAATTTTAATGCTTTGGAAATTTGGCAAAGTATGGAAATCAGTGAATTTTTGGTCAACTTTGAGCAGTCGTAACTCCTAGATCAGGATGAGTTAGGAGTAGTTCCATTTATGGTTACGAAGCTTGTGGAATGATCTTTCCAACCCCACCGATTTTGCTCTATTCCGAGTTTGTATGAGCGAGTTATGCCCTTTAGAAGTTGGGCAGTTGGTAGGGAATCAGTCCGGAAATTTGTAAGGGTATTATGGTCTTTTCCCTAGCCTTTTATTTTGGTTATATAAATGTGTTAGGCTGATCATTTTGATCAGTTTTACCATTTTAAAATAAGTGAGAGTGAGGGTTTTGAGAGAAGAAGAAGAGAAGAAGATGAGATCAAGCAGGGAGATCATCGTGGATTTTCGTCGGGGGTGATCCCTATCAAGGTATGTGAGTTCTTTGTGTGGGTTGATCCTTTCCCCAACACACCAAGATCATTTTTATGATTTGAGAAAGGATTGATTGTGTTCGTTGAAGTTGTTGGTTGTATTTATTGAAGTTTGTGGTTGTGTTGGTTGAAGTTTGTGGTTGTGTTGTTGAAGTTTCTTGTTGGTTTGGTGTATGTTTCCGGTGGTGTTTTTTAGTTGAATCTATGGTATATTGAGGGTGTTAATGAGTCTAAGTGATTTGGGGAAGAAACCATTCGATTTTAGGTGAAATAAGGTGAGAAAACGAGAAAATGAGCTAGCTTGCTGAAATTTCTGGGTTGGGGGCCTGGCGCGACGCGCCTGCAAAGGCTCCCCAAACTCACCTCTGATGTTTAGGGGCTGCAGCTCCGCGCCACCCATGGTGCCAGGGTCACTTGCCCCATCTAGTTGTCGTCGGTTGCCCCGTTTGAGTTCATTTAAAGTGCGCATTCACTCCCTTTCGATTCTAACTACTCTAAGCTACTTCTAAACATCTAAAAGTCATTCCTAACATGATCAAAATCTTGAATCCATAATCCAATTCAAGGTGAGTTAGGATCAAGTCAAGTGAGGTTAGATTCCAAGTCAAGTGAAGTTAGATTCCAAGTCAAGTGAAGTTACTTTCCAAGTCACGTGAAGTTAGAAGTCAAGTGAAGTTAGAGCCAAGCTTAGAAGTTAAGCAAGTCAAAGCAAGTCTTTAAAGCTTTTCAAGAGTCTTCATTGAACGTTTTAAATTCATTCTAAGGCTCAAGTTCCAAGTTAAGTATAGAGTTTCAAGTCAAGCAAAGAGTATAGAGTTTCAAGCTAAGTAAAGAGTCTTAAGTTTCAAGTCAAGTAAAGAGTATCGAGTTTCCAGTCAAGTCAAGAGTTCCGAGTTAAGTAAAGAGTCAAAAGTTGAGTTCATTTCTCAAAAGTAATTAGGGAACTAATTATTTCCCAAGGAAGTTTATAAGTGTTTTCACATTTAAGTTGAGAGGAAATTGAGATTTCCAAAAGAGTTTTGAGAAGTTTGAGCACTATCTCTTTTAAAAAGAAAAGATGAGTTTTTCAGAAGAGTTTCTAAAATATTATTCGTATGACAAATCGAGTATGTCATCAATGTTTAAACAATATGGTATTTAGATATACCATCAATGTTTAAGCAGTATGAATATCCCGAGTCATCAATGATCATATTAAAAATATGGTTTTGATTTATTATTTTAAAAGAAAGTTTTCAAGTTCCTTCGGGCTAAGTTTTGAGTAATTATCTCAACTAACGAAAGATGTGTTTAAAACACTTATGAGCTAAAGTATTTTTGGGAGTAGTCTTGAGCACCGAATTGGGGACACGAGTTCATATTAACTCAACTCTCCATAAGAACCATGTAACCAAACATGGTATTTCTCGGGTCATACTTTTTAGATGATCACGAAAGTTAAGCTAGTGGATCCATTAAGCAAAAGTTAAAGTAAGGTCCTATATCGATGGCAAGGTATAGGATGGTCCTTGGGCAACGTGAGGTAAAACGTTGTATCACCACTTAGTTTCATAGTGG
>JAKRZT010029180.1:0-21793 GCA_029582215.1 Solanum sparsipilum | reverse complement strand
GACCCTCCAAAGTAGACCCTCGAAAAAGGCTTCACTTGGAAATTTCGGATTTTGATACGGTTGCTCTAAAATTTGGGTTAGACCCATTTCCCACTCAAATTGACCCCCTAAACAAGAATATGAAGTCGGATTTTCGAAAAATGAAACGGATTTTTTTTTTATAGCTAAACAAGTTTCCGGTAACTTCCGAAGCACATTTTTAAGAACTTTTTGGGTCATTTCACCTTCTTCATCCCATTCCACCAATAGACCTCCCATAAATCATGGTACATCTTGGTGGATCCCGGTGAATAGAATACCGAGAACTATAGGCATCCAAAAAGATTTGTTCCCTCAAGTCATCGACTTCCCAAACACACAAACGACCTTGATATCTAATTACACCATCTCCTCCTTGGGAGAAAGCCTCAACAGACTTTCTAAGTACCGCTTTTTTCAAATCTACTAAGGTCAAATCAAGACATTGCTTAGCTTTCACCTCCGTCACAAAAGACAATTCGGAACCATCATGAACCATAACACCACCCTTGGTAGAGTCCATCAACCAAACAACCAATCGGGCCAATCTATGTACATCTCATACCAATTTTTTCTTATCTTTCTCTACATGGGGAACACTTCCCATTGATAATCGGCTAAGAGCATCCACTACTACGTTCACCTTACCGGGGTGATAGAGAACACTCATATCATAATCCTTAAGTAATTCAAGCCATCTTCTTTGGCGAAGATTCAGATCCTTCTGCTTAAACACATATTGTAGGCTCTTGTGGTCGGTGAATACATATACATGAACACCATACAAATAATGCCTCCAAATCTTTAAGGCAAACACCACATCCGCTAATTCAATATCATGGGTAGGATAGTTCTTCTCATGAACCTTAAGTTGCCTTGAAGCATAGGCAATAACTTTCCCATTTTGCAAAAGCACACATCCTAACCCAATTCGTGAGGCATCACAATAAACCACAAAACCATCCGTTCCTTCAGGTAAAGTCAAAACCAGAGCAGAAGTAAGTCTCTCTTTCAATTCTTGGAAACTCTTCTCACATAATTCGTACCATATGAACTTGGCCATTTTTTGAGTCAAAGCTATCAATGGAGAGGTAATGGAAGAAAACCCCTCAACATATCTTCTATAATAACCAACTAAACCCAAGAAACTTCTAATATCCAAAGGAGTTAAAGGTCTAGTCCAACTCTTGACCGCATCCGTCTTCTTAAGATCTACCTCAATACCCTTACTTGAAAAATATGGCCAAGAAAAGCTACGGACCTTAGCAAAAACTCACACATGCTAAACTTTGCAAAAAGTTGTTGGTCCTTGAGAATTCTCAACACAATCCCCAAATGATTGATGTGATCATCCTCACTTCTCGAATAAATCAATATATCTTCATTGAACACAATTACGAACATATCAAGGTATTGTCTAAACACCCAATTCATCAAATTCATAAATGCCGCCAGAGCATTAGGCAATCCAAACGACATCACCAAGACTCATAATAACCATACCGAGTTCTAAAAGACATTTTCAAAATATCATCATCTTTCACCCTCGATTGGTGATAACCCGACCTAAGGTTAATCTTAGAGAAGTAACTCGCTCCTTAGAGTTGGTCAAATAAATCATTTATTCTTGGAAGAGGATACTTATTCTTAATGGTCACCTTGTTCAATTGTCGGTAGTCAATACACATTCGGAGTGAACCATCTATATTCTTAACAAACAAAACTGGAGCACCCCATGGATAAATACTTGGTAGGATGAAACCCTTATCCAACAAATCTTTCAATCGTTCCTTTAATTCCTTAAGTTCAACCGGAGCCATTCTATAAGGAGAAATAGAAATAGGTTGCATATCTAGAAGGAGATCAATACCAAAATCTATTTCCCTTTCTGGAGGAATACCTGGTAGATCATCTGGGAACACTTCCGGATACTCATTAACAATAGGGACCAACTAAACATTAGGGGTTTCAGAATCCATATCCCTTACCCTAACTAGATGGTACATTCAACCCTTAGAAATCATCCTCCTAGCTTTAAGACAAGCCATAAACTGACTCTTAGGCATAGAATTTTCCCCCTTCCATTCTAGGATAAGCTCATTCGAAACTGAAATTTGACTACATGGGTTCTACAATCAATAGAATCATAACAAGAGTGCAACCAATCCAGAATAGCATCAAAATCTAGCATATCAAGCTCTACCTAATAAACAAGAGTAACTCTATGGCATACCGAAACGGGACACTTTCTATAGACCCTCTTAGACGCAATAGAATCACCAACAGGAGTAGAGACAGAAAAAGGATCTAACAACACATCAGGGAGCATATCAAATCTCATAGACACATATGGCTTCACAAAATACAAGGTAGCACCAGGATCAAGTTAAGCATAAACATCAAGTTGAAAGACTTTCAACGTACTAGTAACCACATCGGGAGAATGTTTTTATTCACCACAAGTCTGAAGTGCATAAAACCTATTTTTCTTAGGAGAACTAGTACTCGAACCACTCGTACCGAATAAAGTATAGGGTTGTGCCCTATGAAGAATGTATCTCCCATTCTTAGCAACTGAAGGACAATGCCTTATCTTGTGATCTGTCTTACCACAACCAAAGCAAGCATTGAAATCCGCTAGACATTCGCTCGCATGCTTTATTCAACACTTACCATAATCTGGCACTAAAACCCCACTACCATCTCCTTGAGGCTTAGGGTTAGACACCCTCTCCTTGTTGAACTTAGGAGCATTAGAGGAATTTTTCCCGGAAACCTTCATTGATACTTCGGATGACCATGTCCATCGAACCTAGCATAAGAGAAATTACCATCACCGGTCATAGCCCTCTTCTTCTCCCTAGACCTCTCTTTAAGTTTCTCCTCTTCAATCTATTGAGCATGAGTCATAAGACGATCAATATCCATGTCATGGACAAGCATAGTCGTATGACACTCTTTCACTACCGATTCTGGCACACCCAAAATGAACTTGCTCATCCTTGCCCTAGAGTCGGCAACTATAGAAGGAACATATTTCAACAATTGAGTAAACCTCAAAGCATAGTATTTCACACTCATATTTCCTTGTCAAAGAATAATGAACTCAAGCACTTTTGACTTTATCATCGCAAGAGGAAAGAACCTATCAAGAAAAGCGTACTTAAACCTTTCCCATTCAAGGGAACCCACATCTACCAGTCTTGCTTCCTTCCATTGGTTGATCCAAATTTGAGCAACCCCCTTAAGTTGATAAGCGGCCAATTACACCTTTTCCACTAGAGTCACTCCAATAATAGACAAAACCTTGTAAACCTCATCAATGAACTCTTGATGATCTACCTCAAACTTATAACCATAAAATTTTGGAGGATTCATCCTAGTGAAGTCCCTCACTCTAGATGCCTCTGTGCCCACATTTTGGTTCACAGGGTTCACAACTTCCCTATTGTCTTGGGCCGTCACGGCATGAGCCAATATTTGAAATGAAGTCATAAAGTCTAATTTAGTCACTTGCTTGGCCAGAGGGTCAACCGGAGCTTGAGAAGCTTGAGGAAGACCTCCTTGATCAATCTCTTCTCCCTCAGTCCTTCTAGAAAAAGCCCTTCGAGTAGTCATATCCTTTAGACCATCTGGTAAAGATTAGGAGACAAACCTTATAGAGTTAAACTCTATCGCACGACTTAGAGTAATGAAGAAGTGAAGTTTCCTAAACATCTTGTAGCCTCTTATTCATGAATGTGTCGCGCTTCACACTCATGAACAAGAGTCTACTAAACGTGGTATTGAGAAATCCTAGAACCATTCTAAACCTTATACTCTGATTACCAAGTTTGTCAAAACCCAGGGGTACACCCTAGACATAACATGACATACAAGACCCCGAGAGGCCTCATATAAGCCACTTAGTTTCCATAGTCAAGATAATAGAAAAATCGGTAAAATTAAAAACCATTTTCAACACCATCAAATTTTTATAAAACAAAGCAAATGTCTCATACAATTTTTTCAAAACCATCTCATACAAAGATTCTTGGGACAAAACCCATACAAAAAAAAAATCGAAACAAAAAAGCAAAGGAACATAAGGAAATGGTGGCCAACTCCTCGAATGCTATGAAGACTCACCAATCTTCAAGTCTCGACTCTATTAAGATCCTAGCCACAGATATGAGAGTTAGGAATGCCGAACCCTACATTTGGATAAGAAATGTAGGCAAGAGTATGTGTTAGTACAAGAATGTACTAAATATTATACCTTGCAAACAATCAACATAAACGTAAGAGTTAGAAAATATAAGTCATAATCATAATCAATGCACATAACAGATATTAACAATTTATAAGGAATACTTCTCAAGTAACCTCAAAGCATACTTAGCCAAGACATGGGTAATCCTCCACTAGTCTTGCTTATCATAGAAGGCAACATTAGCAATCATCCAAGCTCATCACCTATCATTCTCCTCTTTTAGCTTATCTTTTATAGACATGGGGAATCACCTCCTTGCCTTCCTATAAAGCTTAATGGGTAGTCCCATCTTGCCTTGCATATATGCTCATGGGTACTTGCATCCATGTCCATCTTATAGGATCATAGGTATTCTCCTTCGTGACCAATATTATAGAACATGGGTATTCACCTCCACATCATTTTATAAGGAATCATAGGTATTCGCCTCCATGTCATTTCATTATAAGATACGGGTATTCGCCTCCACATCTTTCAATATAAGATATAGGTATTCGCCTCCACATCTTTCTATAAGGGATCACGGGTATTTGCATCTGTGTCCAACATTATGGAATAAGGTTAGTCGTCTCTTACTCTCCTCTAAGGAATATGGGAAATTGCCTCATATCCTTCTCATCTAGAGGTCATGGGTGATCACCTCTTGCCTCATCTATTTCTTATCATTTTAGTCTAGATTCATTTTATGTGATCAATCCTTTCAGCCTAGAATCATTCAACGTGAGAAAGCCTTTCACATTCATACTTAAGCAATTCATGTGGGAGTTATCCCTTCATCAATAATCAACAATTCATAGTATAAGCTTAACTCTCAAAGCACTACATATCATAATCATCGTATATGCTTCAATCTCACACAATTCTAATGTATCCCATCAATCCTATAAGAATACATCTAAACCCACAACTTCTCCTTTCCTGGCATCAAACCCATTTATATCAATTTCAACCTAAAGACATGGGTTAAGCATGGGTACATGTAAATTTATCCTAAAAACATGTAATCATATCAATTCAATCATAAACAATCATAATATACTCAATTGATTCAACATTAATCTAGACCCACAACATTCGAAGAAGATCCTAACTCAAATTGGGGAATTTCTACTTTTCAATTGGGGAATCTTGGGGGCTCCATGGATGAAAGAATTCCATGGATGAAAAGTCATCATACCATCATATCAAATCCCACAAATGATTGAGGAATGGAGACTTGACCTTGACCCTTGCTTGAACTATTTTTTCTTCTTCAAGTTCTAGAGAGAGAAATATTTGAGAGAAAGAACTTGGGATTTCTTTTGGGTTTTGGAAATAATGACTTGAATTGGTGAGTTTTGGAGTTAAAATCTCTTATATAGGGGTCCTAGTCTTGGGTAAAACAACCTAGATTTGATTTAATCAAAACCGAAAAAGACCCAAATAACCCTGAACTAAAACTATCGAACCATTAGCACACTTCACTTTATGAGCCATCAATTGTCACATGACACGTAGTGGTGCCCGTGGTCCCTTGACCAGTGGCTAGGCTTTTCCACCACTCAACCCCAAAAACCTAACTCTTTTCCACGACCCCTCCCACGGCCCGTAGTGGCCATCATGAGCCGTGTAATGGCTCGTGGGAGGGTCTCGATTATGGGCATCCTTAGGGAGCTCACTATCTCACCTCCACGGGCACCCCCATGAGTTATGGCGCTCTTCACGATCTGTGTGGCCTTCATGGAGTGTGCCAAGTCTTATATTTTAGGATTGTGACCTCTCCATTGGACCCTTTCTTAGCTACTAGGTTTTGAGGTGTTACATATGAAAAGTTCGAGTTTTGAGAAAATGAGTCAATTTGATTGATTTCTACATATTTATGTGCACATGAGTATAAATTGCATGGAGACTACATGATTTGATGTTATGAGTATGCCTTTAGCTTGGAGTTGATGTTTCCTCCTCGGATATGTGTGTTGCATGCATGATGGGCTGTTAGATTTAGTTTCAACCCTCTTATGATGTTTTGAAAATGTAAAAGCTTGGAGTCGATTGTTCCTCCTTGGTTATATGCATTGCATTTTAGGCTGGGTTGTTAGTTCCTCTCCTACTCTTTTTGTACTAGCTTGAATCTCATTCGTGGACGAATGATCCCGAGGGGGAGATATTGTAACACCCCAAATTTAAAAAAGGGCAACATAGTAGATATTAGAAATTTGCAAGTGCCAGCCACGAGGGCCACCCATGGCCCGTGGATAGGACCAGGGACCGTAGGTGTGGTCCATGGAAATGCACCCAAAAAAGGGTTCAAGTAGTTGGAACCACGGCCCAAACCAATGGACCATTGATGGCACCACGGTCCATGGTTAAGGCCACTGTTCCAAGACCCCCAATTCCCACTTTCTGACCACCATCGATGGCCGTGTTGGATGGACCGTCAGTTAATCTGTGGTCCGTCGACTTGTAGTCGTAGGTCATAATCTGGTAGTTATTGTTAGGGCCAGTTGGGTCTTCTCCTATTTATTTTATCTCGATACTAAATCGTTTTAACCTTCACTAAGACCCCTATATAAGTTACTTCAACCCCCAACTTAGCCCATTCACTTAATTCTCTCCAATTTCACCAAAAAGGAAGAACTCTCCAAAAATTCTCTCTAGAAAGCTTGAATAAGAATGATTCAACCTAGGGTTTCAAGTCAACTCTCAATTCCTCCATTCAAGATAAGAAATTGGCTTCAATGTATGATAGTTTTCATCCATGGATTTCTTCCATTCATAGAGTTCACAAATTCCTCTATTTTCAAAGTTAGAACTCCCCAATTGAGTTAGAGTTTTCTTCAATTGTCATGGTTCTTTTGATTATTGATTTAAATCATGGAACTACGATCTCTTATTCATGAATTGATGAAATAATATGATTTTATGATAATTTCCCTCTTTAACCCGTGTAATCCCCATGTTTTAAAGTTATGATCATATGATGTGGATTTTGATTATAATGAAAGAGTTTTATGAAATTGAGCATGTATTGCTAGCTTTACATGAATTAATGATGAAATTTATATCTAACCCATATTTTCTAGATATTGATGATTGAAAGTGGGTTTTGAACCTTGAAAAGTAAATTATGAAATTATGCATGTTCTTATGAAATCTATGCAAATATTTTAAGGATGCTTCGAGAATAAAGTATCAATGATGATGATGATGATGGTGTGTTATTGAAAGGATTTTCTCATAAACACATAAAAGCAAGATGTGAAAGGTTTTCTCACATAATAAATGATTCTAAGATTGAAAGGTCTTCTAACCTAATTAAATCAAAGATTAAGAGCTATCCTAATGACTTAGCTTGGATTGTTTAGTGAATATACCTTTCCATGGATTATGACTTAGCTTGGATTGGCCAGATGGTGTGCCTTTCCATGGATAATAAGAAATAAGTAAGAAATGACTATTCTGTGGGATTTATGCTTAGAACTGAAAGGATATTGAGATGGAAGTTCTCCCATTAGTAGAGGTCGGGTTTCTAGAAACAATCTCCTTATCCCTTACCTATGTTGCCTCATAGGATGATTGTATAGATAGACATTAGCTAGTGGATCCACCTAAGCTAGAAGTTATGGTCCTTACCTTGGCAAGTCGGACAACCCTTTTCAGTGTGGGAGACACCAGGGGATTATGTTATAGCTCATATTTCTCTATGTCAGTTAAAGCTAATTCCACACATTAATCATGAACTATGGTTACTTCAAGAAGTATCTCATATGTGGTCAAAGACTTTAATGATGTTAGCTTGCATTGACCATGGTTTTATGACTTTTATTTTCTAACCCTTTTATATCATGTTTTAGCTTGGTCAATTGCATGTCATGAAATGTCCTCTTTTAGCATGATTTAAATGTTTTATGCATATCTATCATACTTGGTACATTGTTTTATACTAACGCATATTCTTTCCTACATTTCCCCAAATGTAGGGTCTGATAGTCTGGTTTCTAAATTCCATGGCTAGAGGGTGATTTTGAGATTCCCGAGCTTTTGTGAGTTCTCATGCTTCGAGGATGGATTTTCATTATTTCAGTTTACTTATTGTATTTCAGTTTTGGACATGATGTCTGGGCTAGGCCCAATTTCATTCGATTGTATTAGATGGCTATTGAGATAAGTGTTTTAGACTTCCACTTTTCTTTTTATAAAACTATTGGACTTGGACTACTGTTTTACTTCTATTGTTCTATTTCTTGTGTTATAAATGCTATGTGGAGTGTATGGGGTCCCTTGGGGTCCTATACGCCATGTTACATCTAGGGGTACCCCTAGGTCGTGACAAGATTTTCCCAACAATGAAGGAAAGAGTGTTGTGTGATTCTTGAAGCGATATATGTTTTCAAGGTTTAGTACCCCGCGGGAAATTACCAGTGATGGAGGGTCTCATTTTTGCAACCGGATGTTTGCTTCATTGTTGAGAAAATACGGAGTCAAGCACAAAGTCGTAGTTCCCTATCATCCATAAATAATTTGTCAAGTTGAAGTATCAAATCAAGAAATCAAGAGTATTCTGGAAAACGGTCAATGCAAATTTGAATGACTAGTCTCGGAAGTTGGATGATGCTCTTTGGGCGTACCGCACCGCTTTCAAGACTCCAATTGGCATGTCACCATACCAATCGGTATTTGGAAAGTCTTGTCACCTGCTAATCGAGCTTGAACACAAGGCACTATGGGGATTGAAGGCGTTAAATTTGAATTGGGGGATGCTTCAATCAACTTTATGAATAAGATGAGTTTCAGTTGTGTCACGACCCAGGGGTACCCCCTAGATGTAACATGGTGTATAGAACCCCTAAGTACTCCATACAAGACACTAAGCTCTCATAACATAAGAAATAGAATAATAAGAGTAAAAAGATAGTCCAAGTCCAAAACATTTTATAAAACAAAAAGCGGAAGTCTAAACTCTTGTCTCAACATAGCCATTTAAAATAATAGAATGAAATTAGGTCTAGCACATACATCATGTCCAGAAGAGAAAATACATGAGAAGAAAGTGAAAACAATAAAGTCCGTCCTTGAAGCATGGGAACTCACCAAAGCTCAGGAATCAATCAAATCACCAACTAGCCACGAAATTGAGCACCTTGAATATCGGACCCTACATTTGGGGAAAATGTAGGCAAGAGTATGCGTTAGTACAAAACAATGTACCAAGTATAATATCCATGCATAAAATATTTAAAACACATTAAAAGGAACATTTCATTTCATGACATGCAATTGACCAAGCTAAGCCATAATATGAAAGAGTTATAAAACATAAGTCATCAATCATGGTCAATGAAAACTAACTTCTTCTTTAAAACCTTTGAACTCAAATGTGATACTCCTTGAGTAAACTTAGTTCATTCTTACTTGTGGGGCATTAGCCTTAACCGACATTGAGACCATGTGAGCTATAACATGGAATTCGGTGTCTACCCCACACTGAAAAGGGGTGTACTATTTTTCGAAGGTAGAACGTTGAACTTCTAGCTTAAGTGGATCCACTAGAAAATCAACCTATGTAGGCACATAGTTATGGGATAAGGAGATTGCTACTAGAAACCCGACCTCTACAACGGGAGAGCTTCCATCTCTTGAGATTTCTTTGGAAACCCAGCCTCTACTAAGGGAGAGCTTCAATCTCATTATCAATGTCGACTCGGTACTAAGCACAAATTTCCACGGAATAGTCATTTCTTACTTGACTTCATTACTCATCAAAAGGTGCCCTTGGCCAACCAATTCAACCTAGTTTCATTAAGATAGCTCCTAGTCCTTGATTCAATTAGGTAAGAAAGCCTTTCAACCTAAGAATCCTTATGATATGAGAAAACCTTTCACATCATGCTAGTATGTGTTTTAGTGAGAATGTCCTTTCACGACACAACATCATCATTGGTACTTTACTCTCAAAACACCCTTAAAACATTTCCAAAGATTTCATAACCAATGCATAAGTCCATAATTCATCTCCTTGAGGTCAAAACCCAATTTCAATTATCAACTCTTAGAAAACATTGGTTGTATATGGATTTCATCATAAATTCATGTAAAACTAGTAGTACATACTCAATTTCATAAAACTCTTCCTTGAAGATCAAAATCCCACAACATATAGTTCATAATTTTAAAACATAGGGATCACATGAGTTCATAGGGTAATTCATCATAAAAGCATTGCAATTCATCAATTCATGCATAGAATATCATAATTAAATCAATTAAATCAATAATGATAAGAACCCATGATAATTGAAGAAAACCGTAACTCAATTGGGGAATTCTACCATTTGAAATGGAGGAATTTGGGAACTCCATGGATGAATGGAATCCATGGATGAAAACTATCATATCTTGAATCCAAATGCTAGCCTTTAATGCAAAAATTGGAACCTTAGCTTGAAACCCTAGATTGAATCTTTTTCTTCTTCGTCAAGTTTCTAGAGAGAGAACATTTGAGAGGAATTGGTTTTCTTTTGAGAATTTGGAAGAATGAAATAAATGGGGTGAATTTGGGGGGCTAAAAGACTTATATAGGGGTCCTAAACATAGGCAAAATGATATAGTATAGGAATTAATTAATTAGGAAAAGACCCAACTAACCCTGAAAAATAACTGCCAACAGTGAACCACGACCCACCACTGACGAATCGTCCTGCACGACTGTCGATGGTGCTCAAAAGCTTGACATTGGGGCTTCAAACCACGGACCGTGGTCTAACCAACGGTCCGTTGGTCATGCCATGTTTTGGGCCCTCAGATCCTACCTAGGCAGGCAAACCACAGACCACACCTACGGTTCGTGGTCCATTCCACGGGCTGTGGGTGGCTGGCATGATCTGGCACCTGCAACATCTGGAAGCTGCTAATTTTGGCCTTTTTGAATACGGGGTGTCATAATATCTCCCCCTTGGGATCATTCGTCCTCGAATGACATTTAAACTGGTTCTAAAAGAGTAGGAGCGGAACTAACAACCCAACCTACAATGCAATGCATACAACCAAGGAGGAACTATCGACTCCAAGCTAGGACGTTCTCAAAACATCATAAGAGGGGTGAAACTAACTCTATCAGCCCATTATGCATGTAATGCACAAAAACAAGGAGGAAACATCAATTGCAAGCTAAACATACTCAAGTGCATTAAAAGAAGTAGGAACCACATCTAGCAACCCAATATGCATGAATTATCAAAATTTATCATGTTCAAGGAGGAACTACCTTCTCCAAGATAAAAGCATGCTCAACACAATCTCATGGAGCTTAGATGCAATTCACTCTAAAAATGCATATCTATTAGCATGTTCATCAATTCATCTCATGAAGTCTATAGGAAACTAATACTCAATGCAACAACATGGGGAAAATCAATCATATAAACTCATTTTCCTTCAAAACATAAGTTTTTATGAACATGTATAATCATAAGGAAATCATGGAAACACATAAAAGCACATGACTCCCAAAATAAGGACAACTTAAGAGGAACACTTTACCTCAAGCTAGAATAGGAGTAGAAGGAAAGAGATGAGGATATAGCGACTTCATATCGCCCTCGGCCTCTCAAGTAGCACCCTCAACTAATTGATTCATCCCCAAAACTTTCACGGAAGCTATTTTCTTGTTTCTCAACCTCTTAACTGGTCGGTCTAAAATCTCAACCGGAACTTCCTCATATGATAGGCTCTCATCAACTCCGAAAGCCTTCTAGGGAAACTATGGATGTCGGATCTCCAACAAACTTTTTAAGCATAGAGACATGGAAAATGGGATGCACTGATTCCAACTCATTTGGAAAATCTAACTCATAGGCAACCTTGCCAATACGCCTCAAAATCTGATATGGGCCTACATATTGGAGACTAAACCTCCTCTTCTTACCAAACCTCATTACACCCTTCATGGGTGAGATTTTAAAGTAAACCCAATCGTGAACCTCAAACTCGATCCCTTCTTCTCACGCCGGCATAAGGCTTTTTGCCGACTTTGAGCGGTTCTCAACCTCTCTCTAATGAGTCTAACTTTCTCAATGGACTCATGTACCAATTCAGGACCTATTAGGGAAACTTCACCCACCTCAAATCAACCTATGGGAGATCTACACCTCCTGCCATACAAGGCCTCAAATGGTGCCATATCGATACTTGAGTGATATCTATTATAGGCAAACTATATCAATGGCAAATGGTCATCCCAATTACCCTTAAAATCAATCACACAAGCCCTTAACATATCTTCCAAATATTGGATAGTAAGCTTCGCTTGCCCATTGGTTTGGGTATGAAAAGTCGTGCTAAGCTTAACATAAGTGTCAAGCCCCTTTTGGAATGACTTTCAGAACTGAGAAGTGAATTAGGTACCACGATTGGAAATAATGGACAAAGGCACTCGATGTAGCCTTACCATTTATCTTAAGTACATCTTGGCATAGCCCTCTGCCGAATAGGAAACCTTGACGGGAAGGAAAAGAGCCCATTTCGCCATCCGATCCACTATCACCCAAATAGAGTCATGTTGTCGCTGGATGCGAGGCAAACCAACAATAAAGTTCATATTCAAGTCTTCCCACTTCCAAGTAGGAATGCTAATATCTTGGGATAAACCTCCCGATTTATGATGCTCAACCTCTACTTGTTGCCAATTTGGACACGTAGCCACAAACCCCGCAATATCATTATTCATCCCATTCCACCAATAGACTTTCAGTAAGTCACGGTACATCTTGGTGGCTCTCAGGTGAATGGAATACCGCGAACTATGAGCTTTTGTCAAAATATGTTACCTTAACTCATCCACATTTGGAACACATAATCGACCTTGGTACCTAAGGATACCATCTCCCCCTTGGGTGAAAGCCTCAACTGATTTCTTGAGCACCGCCTCCTTCAATCCTACCAAAATTGGATCAAGATCTTGTTTGGATTTCACATCTGCCACAAAAGACAATTGGGAACCATTGTCAACCATAACACCACTTTTGGTGGAGTCAACCAGTTGAACACCTAACCGAGCCAACCTATGAACATCTCGAACCAGCTCTTTCTTTTCTTCTTCAATATGAGCAACACTACCCATAGATAATCGACTAAGAGCATCCGCTACCACATTAGCTTTACCGGGGTGATAAAGAGCACTAATGTCATAATCATTCAATAACTCAAGCCACCTTCTTTGGCAAAGATTCAAATCTTTTTGATTAAACACATATTGCAAACTCTTGTGGTCGAAAAACACATCGACATGAACTCCGTACAAATAGTGCCTCCAAATCTTTATGGCAATACGACTACTGCTAGCTCAAGGTCTTGACTAGGATATTTTTCTCATGGATTTTAAGTTGCCTTGAGGCATAGGCAATAACTTTCCCATTTTGCATAAGCACCCTAGCCCAATTCTCGAGGCATCACAATAAGCTATAAAACCATTCGTTCCTTCCGATAAGGTCAACACCGGAGTGGAAGTAAGTCTATCTTTCAACTCTTGAAAACTCTTCTCATACTCTTTCGACCAAATGAACTTAACCTTCTTTTAAGTCAAAGCTGTCAAACGAGAGGCAATTGACGAGAAACCTTCAACAACCCCTCTATAGTAACCGGCCAAACCCAAGAGACTTCTAATGTCCAAGGGAGTTAGAGGTCTAGGACAACTCTTGACCGCATCCGTCTTCTTAGGATCTACCTCAATACCCTTGCTTGACACAATATGACCAAGAAAAGCTACGGACCTTAACCAAAATTCACATTTGCTAAACTTTGCAAAAAGTTGTTGGTCCTTAAGGACTTGCAATACGATCCTCAAATGATCAATATGCTTATTCTCACTTCTTGAATAGATAAGAATATCATCGATGAATACAATCAAAAACATGTCAAGGCATTGCCTAAACACCCTGTTCATCAAGTCCATAAATGCCACTGAAATGTTAGTCAACCCAAATTACATCACTAGAAACTCATAATGACCACACCAATTTTGAAAGGCCGTCTTTGGAATGTCATCTTATTTCACCCTCAATTGGTGATAACCCGATTGGAGACTAATCTTAGAGAAGTAACTTGCCCCTTAAAGTTGGTCAAATAAATCATCTATCCTTTGGAGAGGATACTTGTTATTAATGATCACTTTGTTCAACTGAAGATAATCAATACACATGTGAAGAGACTCATCTTTCATTCTAACAAACAAAACTGGAGCACTTCATGGAGAGATACTCGGTCGGATGAAACCCTTTTTCCAACAAATCCTTCAATTATTCTTTCAGCTCCTTAAGTTCTGTAGGAGCCATACAATAAGAAAGAATAGAGATAGGTTGCGTATCTGGGAGAAGGTCAATATGGAAGTCTATTTCCTGCTCGGGAGGAATACCAAGTAAATTATCTGGAAACACTTCCGAAAACTCATTTACAACGGGGACCGACTCAAGAAAAGGAGTTTCGGAATCAATATCCCTCACCCTTACTAAATAGTCAAAGCAACCTTTAGAAATCATATTTCTAGCTTTAAGATAGGAAACAAACTGACCCTTATGCATAGAATTTCCCCCCATCTACTCTAGGATAGGCACATTCGGGAACTGAAACTTGACTACACGAGTTCTACAATCAATAGAAGCATAGCAAAAGTGCAGTCAATCCATACCCAAGATAACATCAAAGTCTAACATATCAAGCTCTACAAAGTCAACAAGAGTAACTATATGGGACAAGGAAACAGGACACTTTATATAAACCCTCTTAGCCACCACAGAATCACCAACAGGAGTAGAGACAGAAAAAGATTCTAATAACACATCGGGGATCACATCAAACCTCATAGCCATATATGGTGTAACAAAAGACAAGGTAGCACCAGGATTTAGTAAAGCATAAACATCAAGTTGGAAAACTTTCAACATAATGTTAACCACATCTGGAGAACTCTTTTGTTCACCTCTAGTCTGAAGAGCAAAAAAGTGGTTTTGCTTTAGATCGTTAGAACCCGAACCACTAAAAGTAGCTTACTTTCCCTCTCTTCCCTTAGCCATAAGCATTGGGAAATCCCTCATTTTGTGACTAATTTTACCATAACCATTCATGTCGGCTAGCTACACCTACCACTGTGCTTCCTTCCACACTTAGTGCAATTAGACCTAGGCAATGAAGATCACTACCACTACCTCATTGAGGTTTAGGGTTAGACACCTATCTTGGTTGACCTTAGGAGGAGAATTAGAGGAACCTTGACTGGAAAACCTTTGTTGGAATCTTGGACGACCTTGTCCATCAGTCCTTGTGTTAGAGAAATTACTATCGCCGGTCTTAGCCCTTTTTTCCTCTCTATATATTTCCTTGAGTTTATCCTCCTCAATTTGTTGGGAATGCACCATAAGAAGAGAGATATCCATATCATGAATGGGCCTTGCGGTTCGGCACTCTTTAACCACCATTTCGGACACACCCGAAACAAACTTACTCATCTTAGCCCTTGAATGGGCAACCATCATTGGAGCATACTTAGACAATTGAGTGAACTTTAGAGCATAATCCCTCATACTTCCTTGTTGAAGGTTAATGAACTCTAGCCCCTTAGCTTCCCTCATCTCAAGGGGAAGAATCTATCAAGAAATGCGGCCTTAAACTTTTCCCAATCAAGAGGACCCGCATCTCCTGGCCTCCCTTCTTTCCATTGGTTATACCATACTTGATCCACACCTTTCAATTAATAAGTGGTCAAATCTGCCTTTTCCAATGGTGTACCTTCCAAGATCATTAAAATCTTATAAACCTCATCGATAAACTCTTGAGGATCTTCCTCAACTTTAGAACCATGGAACTCCAGAGGATTCATCCTTGTGAAGTCCCTCACTCTTGATGCCGCCGAATTCACATTTGATCTTGCAGCAACCACAACCTCTCTATTGGCTTGAGCCGTCACCGCTTGAACAACATTTGAAAAGTAGCCCTAAACTCTGCATTAGACAAATGCTTGGCCAAAGGATCGACCGAAACTTGAGGAGCTTGGGGTGGAGCTTCTTGTTCCCCATTCCTTCTACCATGAGCTCTTCGGGTAGCAATATCTTGAAGAACATAGGATAAGGATTAGGAGAGAGACTTTATAGAGTTAAACTCTATCACACGACTTAAGAGTAATAAAAGAAATGGAGTTTCTTAATCATCTTGTAGCCTCTCATTCATAAATTTGGTGCGCTTCACACTCATGAACAAGACTCTACTAGACGTGGCTTATGAGATATCCTAGGACCATTCTAAATCGTGTGCTCTGATACCAAGTTTGTCACGACCCAAGGGTACCCTCTAGATGTAACATGGCGTATAGAACCCCGAAGGACTCCATACAAGCCACTTAGCTCTCATAACATAAGAAATAGAACAATAAGAGTAAAACAATAGTCCAAGTCCAAAACATTGTATAAAATGAAAAGCGGAAATCTAAACTCTAGTCCCAACATAGCCATCTAAAACAGTAGAATGAAATTGGGCCTAGCCCATACATCATATCCAAAAGAGAAATTACATGAAAATAAAGTGGAAACAATAAAGTTCATCCTCGAAGCATGAGGACTTACCAAAGCTCGAGAATTAATCAAATTACCAACTAGCCATGAAATTGAGCAACCTGAATATCAGACCCAACATTTGGAAAAAATGTAGGCAAGAGTATGTGTTAGTACAAAACAATGTACTCAGTATGATAGCCATGCATAAAACATTTAAAACACGCTAAAAGGGACATTTCATATCATGACATGCAATTAACCAAGCTAAAACATAATATGAAAGAATTATAAATCATAAGTCATAAATCATGGTCAATGCAAGCTAACTTCTTTTTTAAAACCTTTGAACTTGTATGTGATAGTCCTTGAGTAACCTTAGTTCATTCTTACTTGTGGGGAATTACTCTTAACCAACATTAAGACGAAGTGAGTTATAACATGGAATCTGATTTCTACCCCACACTGAAAAGAGGTGTCCTACTTGCCGTAGGTAGAACCTTGAACTTCTAGCTTAAGTGGATTCACTAGCTAATCAACCTATGTGGGAAAATACTTATGGGATAAGGATATTTTTACTAGAAACCTGGCTTCTACTACGGGAGAGATTCCATCTTACTATCAATATCCACTCTGTCCTAAGCATAAATTCCCACTGAATATTTATTTCTTCCTTGACTTCATTACTCATGAAAAGGTGCCCTTGGCCAACCAATTCAAGCTAGTTTCATTAAGATAGCTCCTAGTCTTTGATTCAATTAGGTGAGAAAGCCTTTCAACCTAAGAATCCTTTCTATGTGAGAAAATATTTCACATCATGCTAGAATGTGTTTTAGTGAGAATATCCTTTCACAACACAATATCATCATTGGTACTTTACTCTCAAAGCACCCTTAAAACATTTGCAAAGATTTCATAAACAATGCATAAGTCCATAATTCACCTCCTTGAGGTCAAAACCCAATTTCAATCATCAACTCTTAGTAAACATTGGTTAGATATGGATTTCATCATAAATTCATGTAAAACTAGTAATACATGCTCAATTTCATAAAATTCTTCCTTGAAGATCAAAATCCCACAACATATAGTTCAAAACTTGAAAACATATGGATCACATGGGTTCATAGGGGAATTCATCATAAAATCATTGCAATTCATAAATTCATACATAGAAGATTATAATTAAATCATTTAAATCAATAATGATAAGAACCCCTGATAATTGAAGAAAACCCTAACTCAATTGGGGAAATCTACCATTTAAAATGGAGGAATTTTGGAACTTCATGGATGAAAGGAATCTATGGATGAAAACTATCATACCTTGAATCCAAATTTTAGCCTTCAATGGAGAAATTTGAACCTTAGCTTGAAACCCTAGGTTGAATCAGCTTCTTCTTCTTTAAGTTTCTAGAGAGAGAACATTTGAGAGGAACTAGTTTTCTTTTGGTAATTTTGAAGAATGAAATAAATGGGGTGAATTTGGGGGTTAAAAGACTAATATAGGGGTTCTAAACATAGGGAAAATTGCATAGTATAGGAATTAATTAATTAGGAAAATACCCAACTAACCCTGAAAAATAACTACCAGCAGTGAACCACGACCCACCACTGAAGAACCGTGGTCAGGACGACAGACCGTCCTGCACGACCGTCGATGGTGGTCAGAAACTTGACATTGGGGCTTCAAACCATGGACCGTGGTATGACAAACGGTCTGTTGGTCAAGCTATTGTTCTGGGCTCTCAAACCCTACCTAGACAGGCCAACCACGGACTACACCTACGGTCCGTGGTCCATTCCATGGGTCGTGGGTGGCCGGTGTGGTCTGGCACCTGCAACATCTGGATAGTTGCTACTGTTGGCCTTTTTGAATACGGGGTGTTACAGGTTGAGAGCGTATGAAAGTTCAGCCCTTTATAAAGAGAAAATAAAGAAATGGCATGATGCAAAAATTCTGCGACGATAGCTTAAAGTTGGCGAACTTATTTTGCTTTTTAACTCTCGTTTGAGACTCTTTATGGGTAAACTCAAATAAAAGTGGTCATGTCACGACGTTAAATAAGGCGCTTCTTAGGAGGCAACCCAAGTTTTAATTATTTTGAATAACATTTGTTGAATGTGTAGGTTAAAATCCTCATTTCTGACATAACAACAAATCAGTGGTGGCCTGTCCCTTTCAACGCATCGCCAATCTGGCCTCATGATCACCCAAATGAATCACTCATCTTAAGGTCACCTTTGGGACTTGTTCTAGAAACTTCGGCGAGATGCATGGACCTTTTGGTGCATCGCGAAACCAGTCGACGAGCCTGACTGAGTTCGCCCTTTTGCTCAAGTTGGAAAACATTCTTTTTGGAAAGTTTGATGAGATGCATGGACCTTTCGGTGCATCACAGAACCAATCGGCGAGACTGACTAAGTAAGCGTTTTTGCTCAAGTTGGCAAACATTCTTTCTGGAAAGTTCGGCGAGCCCATTCCAGTTTGGCGATTCGTCGAATGGTTCGGCGTACCTGGCACCCACTCGCCGATCGGGCGTGAAGTAAAGAATCTTCCTACTCTACTCTTTTCATTCACAATAATCCTTACCTTCTTGCCTTTTTAGCTACATGTGTTATATTTGCATTGAGGATAATGTTAGGTTTTGTTTGGCAGGGTAGTACTTATCTTGGTGATCATTTTTTGTAGCCTATCTTTTGTACCTCTTGATTTTTGTGAATGTGGTTGTTCTCTTGCATATTTGAGTATCGGTTGTGATCAATACCGATTACTTGAATAGTGCTCTTGACTGAACGATATGTTTGTGCAATTCCAATGAGGCAAATTTGAGTTACATAAGTCATGTGTGAACTCTTAGCATCTCATTGTGACTGGCCAATTGTTGAAATGAATCTTGTGATGATCTTTGCACGCGAGCTAAATTTTTAGAATCTTGATTGATGATTATGTTGAATGTCATGTGTGGTGAGATTGTCTTGAAATGTGTGCTTAGTAATACCTAGAACTTACTGCGTTGGTCCAATCAACTAATATAGGCAAATGATAGAGATGATCTTAGGCACAAATTTTTGGAGAGTGAACCAAATTGCTTCTATACCTTTTTGTGACCACCTTATGAGAGTTTGAACCTAGCTTGGCACCATTTGAGCCTAACCTTTTCGTTGGATGAAATATGAACACATTTGACCTCTTTCCCCATCACCTAAAACCTTCATGAAGCATTGGCCCATTTGAATAGCCAACTTAGGCCAAAAGCCTAAGTTGGGGGTGTGGTGAAACATGAGGAGCTCAAGATGTTTGTGAAAATTTTGCCCTTGATGGATTGTGTTGAAAAAGATGTAACCCCTCCATAAAAAATGAAAAATAAAGGGTGAAGAAAAGCAAAAGAAGAAAAAGATAGAAAAAGAATGTTGTAGTGAGTCTTGTGGAATGGATAAAAGAAAAGGGGTATCCAAGGTATCATGCTTAAAAGAACTTAGGGTGGATTATGAAAATCAAAAAGAGTGAAAGAAAAGGAGAAAAAGTGGAATCCAAGCCACGCTTCATGAAGGTAGAAGTTACTAAGACAAAATGAACATACATTTACCCTCAGCCCCGTTGCAAGCCTTGAAAGACCTTAGTGATCTTGATTGAGTTTAATGTCATGTTGATTGGAAAATACGGGCAACCCTTTGGGTAGAATCATGCATGTGTTTATCTTTGGGAGTGTGAGAGTTGATTTTGATTCCTAAATTCATAAATTTTGATGAGCTTTGTGTGGGCATGGAATCATTCTTGATGATAGGGAATTCAAATACTTTTGCTAAGCTTGAATTTGCATTTGTAGCAAGCATTGTGAGCTTGATTTCTATTTGATGATGGATAGTCATAGTTTGAAACTTGTAGTGCACAACTGAACATTGCATTGGTATATTGATTCGTGTGCATGCATGTTGAGTCTCGAGTAGCACTATTTGTAGACATCTCTATTGAACTAATTATCGTGTGTTTTACTTGAGGACAAGCAAAAGTTTAAGTTGGGGTGTTGATGAGTCGAGGATTTCGACTCATTTAGGGGTAAATATTAAAAGTTTTAGTGTCCTCAATGCCTATTTTATGCTCTAATCTGATGTTAAAATGCTAATTTGCAACAAGGAAGGCAAAAGAGCAAGGCAAGGACATTACCGAGCAAAAAAGAGCAAAAAAGGTGAAGAAGCTGACGAAAAACATGGCTAGTAATCGCCAAAGACACTCGGCGAATCACCGAGTGGATCTCAGCTCGACTAAAGCTCCAGCAGGCCATCCTTTGGACAAGATCAACTTGGCGATCGGCTGGGTATTTCGGCGATTCACCGAAATGGTCGGCGATGCCAATTTAGCCCGCCAAAAGTTATAGAGTAATTGGTTAAAAGGCAAGCCAAAAAGGCGAGAAGAGGAGCCCTTGGTGCGTCACCGAACAGTTCGGTGAGCCCGACCTTAATCGCCTAAGATCACAAAAGATAAATGGTGAAAGGCCAAGCCAAGAATGCAATGAGAAGGAGCATTTGGCACGACATCAATCATGTCGGTGAAGCCCGACTTATTTCATCGAATGACTCCGAAGCTGAAATTCTGGGAACGTATAAATGGAATTTTGAAAAGAAAAAAAAAAGGAGTTCCCTCATAATCTATTCAATATTCTAAACACTGTTTTTAATCTTTTTGAGTAGGGATTTAGGGTTGGTTTTGATTTCTAGCTTTAATTGGAGCATTTTAAGACTTGTGATTTGTTACCCAAGCTGATGGAAACATAGTTGGAAATAATTTCTTGCTTTTTATGATGTTTGACTAAAATCCCCATTCTTGGGGGTGTGATTATGTGATTGTGAAACGACCCAAAAAATGCCTGAAAATGTGCTTCGAAAACACCTATAATTGTAATTTCCATATATCTCAAAATCCGTGCATGATTTCGGAAATTCGACTTCATATTCTTATTCAGGGGGTCAAATTGAGTGGGAAATGGGTCTAACCCGAATTTTAGAG
>JAKRZT010029179.1:0-20471 GCA_029582215.1 Solanum sparsipilum | reverse complement strand
ATATTCGAGAGAGTAACTTGAATTTTTTGGTCAGATACTAGCTATCCATCCCAAGAAATAATTGTTTCCTACATTTAATTCAAGATATTAAAATTTAAATTTGATTATTTCATAAATATTTCTTCTGCAACTTAAATGGAATCGGATTGGGCTTTATCACAAATAACTATTTAAAATATTAAATAATGATGAAAATATCACTTTTAATATATTAAAATTGATATTCAATGTAAATTTTTATTTTCTAGTTTGCTGCTTACAAAGAGGTAACCTTTGGCCTACATAACATTCTCACTTTCCTCTCTCATTCTCTCTTTTCGGATCGTGTATGTGCTGCTTTGTTACTGTAATAAATAGGGTGTTCGGCCTTAATACAGCCGGAATACGACAATATGTTGTATTTCCTATCCGTTTTAGGTGATTTTCGTGGGTCTCAAAATGATATTGGACCTTGAATCTGTCATGAATATGTTATTTTAAGTGGACTGATTCTTATATTTGAGGTATTCATTTGTTTGTTGTCAAATTCAATGAATTTCTGCTAGCTGGTTTATCCTTCATTTCTGGTCAATGGGTCCATATAGGTGGTGTATTTTAAACCTTGGCATGTTTTAACCTTGTGGATCCATTTATTCGAGTTAGTCTTCATATGTTTTACATGTTAATGTGTTCCAGCTATTATAATTTGCATCTCAATATTGTGTTTCTTTGTTGCCCCTTTCTCAGAGCTTAGTTACTGAAAGGTTAATTGTAATGTATGTTAGGAAGCATTCATTTTATTTGTTGACTCAAGTCTCTCATTGTTGTTTGTTAGATGTAGAATTCATTTTGTTTATATTTTATCAATCCGAGTTAAACAATGTGACTGCGCTCGACTTTCTTGTAGATTTGATATTTGTTTTGGATTTATAACCCTGTGATTGAGATGTTTTAGTTGTGATCTTTGCTTAGTTTTGATGTTATTGTGCTTTAATTTGAAGCTTGTCCTTCATATTATGCTACAGTATAACTAAATTCAATGTCATAATTAGTTTTGGGTTTATGGTGCCAGAATATGTTATTATAGCTTCTTGGTTTGTGCTTGTGATATTTTTTTTTATATAGTCTTAATCTTCGATTTAAGAGATCATTTTACACAAGTTATTTGAAAATATTAGCTGATAATTTATGTTGCATTTTACATTAGCATAAGTCGTCTTTCTTGCCCTCTAAAGAATGAAAATGAAGCATTGTTTGCTGCTCATTTGAAATATGGGATTGCTATTTGTTTTAGCTCAACTTGTCGAACATATAAGTGGAGCAATTTCTGGTTCTCGAAATGTTAGTACTATGTTCTTTATCTATGATTATAGTGAAGCATGATTATGGCCATTTCATTTGAAAATATCTTCAGCGCTCTTTTTTAATTATCTATATCAACATCTCGCTTGAATGCATTTTTTAGATGAATATAACATTCTCTGTTAAAGCTCTAGTTTTTGTTATGCCTAGCAGTGCGTTCCTTTTTTTTCTTTTTTTTTTCTCTTAACTTGATATTCCGATCTGTTTCTACCCTTACTTCTTTTTAAATTTTGTACTACATATAAATGTGTATGTGTATTTATTTTTTTCTTTTCTTTTGTCGCATGGTTTTGGTTGAATTCACTGGACTCTTCGTCCCCTTTGCATTTTCGAATCGTTTGAAATCCAAATCTTTCTTGAGTCCGTCTCGTTGAAGTCAAATTCAAAACTGGAAGTCTATACATAGATGTAAAGGGCTAGAGTTGATGAACATGTGTTTGAAAGTTGAAAAATAGGTCGTATACTGTCTGTACACAACAAAATATGCAGCGAAATACAAGATATACAGGAAACATACAACAATACATAGTGATTGTATACGCTGTATTCAACAACAAAAATAGGTCTAAAAAGCACCCTAAAATATCTAGCAGTGTATTTTGATATAATTGGGCCAAAGCCTATCTATTTTTGGCAGTCTATTATGTTAGTTTTTAAGGACAGGTTCAAGTAGGGACAAAAGCCCAAAGAAAATCATCAATTATGCCCAAGTACTAGCCCAAACAAACAGAAATCGGACTTGGTCCCAAAAATCTCTTTCTTTATTTTATTGTCTAATTTATTTAATTATTACTTGATTATTTGTTTATTAATCTTAAGATTAATTTATTTCAAGATTCCCTAAAAGATAGTTATTTTTGCATTATTCTATTTTAAAAATAAATAAGTATATGCTTTTCTCTTTCATCTGATTTCTAAATATTTCGAAATTATTTATTTTGTAATATTTTAGACAATATTGTTTTCTTTCCCCTAAAACTCATCTAAGTGTAAAAAGTTATTTATTTCATTAAATAATTGAACATGTCTATTTCCTTTAATTTTTTACTCAAATATTTAAAATTATCAGAGAACCGTGTGTTAGCCAACACTTCAAGTGCCTAATACCTTCTTGAAGTGTACATGTGAACCCCAAACACCCAATAAGTATTTCAATTGGTTTTCTATTTTAAACCCTTTGAAATTAAATTTTTCTTGATTTTTCCTTAAAAAGTTAAGTGGCGACCCATTTCATAATTAAATTATTAACTAATAAAGTAGTCTTGTCGATAATTCATCATATCTTTGTATTGTATTTTATTCATATATATATATTTGAGAGAGTAAACTTGAATTTTTCGGTCAAATACTAGTTATCCATCCCAAGAAATAAGTTGTTTCTTGCATTTAATTCAAGATTTAAAATTTAAATTTGATTGTTACATAATCAATTCTTCTGCTGCTCAAATGGGATCAGATCAGGCTTTATCACAAACAACTATTTAAAATATTAAATAAAGATGAAAATATACTTTTAATATATTATAATTGATATTCAAGGTAAAATTTTATTTTCTACCTAATCTTTTTGATGATACTTATTTTAGTTTCAAGAATACTAACAGAAAACAAAAAAATATGCCTTTTTAGGCGAATCGATAACTAATCAATATAATAGGGTAATTATTTTATCATTTTATATATAAGATAATAAAGAAGACCCTAGTAAGTCAGCCTTTTATTAATACTATTATTCATGTATTATCATTATTAGAGTGGGAAGAAACGTACTCTATCACACTCAAGATTAAGTAAATTATTGTAAGTCACAATTTTATTGACCACTATTATTAAATTATTATTTTTATTATTATTACTATTAATTGTATTTTTAATCTTATGAAAAACAAAAAAAAAATGAATCTTATATTGGATTACTTAATCAAAAGTTGTAGTTGGACATTCACTTTTGTCACGACCCAGACCGTCGTCATTAACACCCACACTAACCCTCCGGTGGGAGAACCATTACTACAACCCAAACAAACATTTTTTTATGAAAACTAAGGCATTTAAAGATATGAAAGCAGGTTTACATTACTATAAAAATGGAGTCCCCATAAACTCCAAGATTTTAACAATTAACTAACCAAACTAATGCGGAAATTCAACCCCTAGAACCTGAAAGTCAATGTACCAAAACTCTACCAACGACAAGTCTAAGAACAAGGGATACAAGCCTGAAACTAAACAAACACCTTAAACTAATAGTCTGAGTTCGAACATAGTAGACTTAATCAAGAAAGATCCATGGCAGCCCGAAAGGAATGGCTCACCCTTAAATCCGGTCATGATCAATAGTCACTTAGCTGAGGTCTATAAATAGCCACCTGAAGATGCCCTGTACTCAACAAAGAAAGAGCAAGTGCAGTATCAGTACACAACCACAGTGTACTCGTAGGATCACGCGGCTATCCCAATAAGTGTAACATACATTAGTCAATACAACAATATAATCACATGACATATTGAACATACACAATATCATCAACATATACGAACAATGAACAACTTCATGATTCTCACATATCACAGTTATATCAATTTAGCACAACATACCGTCTTCCAATATCAATCGTCATTAGATATGAATGAACTCATCACAAGTAGATTCACAACACAATTCAATGTTCCTCTCACGGAACCCAATTCAATAGTCCTCTCATGGAACCCACACCAAACAGTTAGCATACCAGAACATGGTACCCGATCCAATGATTATGCCGGAACATGGCAACCGATCCCATAATTTTGCCGGAATGTGGCAACCGATCCAAGTTAGTTATGCCGGAACGTGGCAATCGATCCATTCAATACGCCACATTCACAATCACAAGTATATCCTCAAGATCATACATTTAAGTCATGATTTAATGGTAACCATCATTCATCTATCTCATTTACAACAAGTATGATCAACATTCATATACATACATGTATCATAATGAAGCAAGAACAAACATACATCACACAATCATAGAATCACAACCATCACCTACCTCGAAACAAGCTTGAAACACTAAGAAACTGGATCCTTCCCTTTCTGGATTCATTCGGCTTGTTCTTGGTCTACAAACAGTCATAATAACACGGGAATCAATAAACAATCACTAATTAACCAAATTACTAACAATTCTATGAACCCTAGATGAAACCCATGATCCCAATTATCCAAATTAGGGTTGTTTCAACCATTTAATCTATAATAAAACCCTCCCCCATCAATATTCACCCATTCTATTACGTTAAACGGATCAAAAAATGGATTCGGGGAGTGAAAAGCTTACCTTTAGCATCAAGTTTACCCGGCATTTGGGGTTCGTTCCTTAGTTCTAAAAATTAAAAAGTGCCAAATAAGGTCGTTAAGGGGTTTATTTACAACTTTAAGCCGCGTTTGGCCCGCCACAGCGGCCCTCACCCCGCTACAGCGACACCACCAGAACGACCAAAACCACCACCAAAGCGGCTTGCATGAAACAGAAAGCTATTTTAATAATTCCAAGACCCCCATTTTACAATACACCTTTAACCAACGACATTCAGAAAATACCGTTCATGCTAAGATCGATTTCGGGAGTTCTACTCACCCTAATTCAATTCCATAAAGTCGTACGGATTCCTTAATGACTTATCTAACTACTCATGTAATCAAAATCATAAATAAGTCACCTGATTGTTACCAGATTTCCCTATTCCTTAATGAGTCCAATTTCATCCAAATCTGGACTAGGTTGGAAAATTCCAAGTTACTACGAAAAAATTTTCTGACCCCAATTCATTCTTCATTGGCTTTTCTCTAATGACGGAATTAAGTCGTTACAACTTCAATCAGAACAATCACGACAATTAATGCGATTAAAAGAGTAGGAAAAGTTATTCCAACGTCAAAACAACAGCTAATTGATTGTAAATTTGAGCATTATCGGATGTCTAATGTGGAGTCCAAGTTAGAGAATAATGAATGATTTCGATTAACCCATAGAATGATTATCAAATTTTCTAAGTAACATGGCTTAATTGAAGGAGGAGAATATCACTACATGATGCAAATAAGTAATTCAAATATGTGGTACGTGTAATTGCTTAATCTCGAAACAAATCATCTTTATAGTCTTTCTTTTACTATGGTTATTTCTAGTGTTAGTTCTTGAGATAAAAGGTATTAATGTAAGAACTTTGGATTTGCAAATAATTTCTCTCATACAAAATAGTTGGAAAAATTAGTAGGAATACAAAGAATTTGCTAGCCTTGCCTATAATTTATCTAATCCTCGTATTGAATTTTATTTGAGTGAGCAAACTTGAATTTTTATGTCAGATACTAGCTATGCATTATTGAGTCCACAAATTAGACTCATTTAAGGCTTTATTTTAATGGAAATAGTGTCCTTGAATGCTTGCTTTATCTCAATACCTTATTAAAATGCTGAAGTTTCAGGTATTTGAAGTTTTAGTGGAAGCATGGACACTTAGGCGCAAAACGGAGCAAATAGGGCTGAAAAGAACAAGATATGGAATCATGCAGATCGTCAAGTTTAACTTGGTGAGTCATCGAAACGACATGAACCGCCCTTCGTTCTAGTACATGAAGCCTTGAAGGAAGTGGATCAAAAGGCAAGGAAATGAGCAGTCGGCGAGTCATCAATCAGTTCCGCGAAGCAGTACTGTACCGCCCAATGATCCAGAATGCGAGGATGCTAAAGGCAAGACACCGAAGGTGATGACCTAACCAAAGGGCGACTCGCCGAGTTTATCGGTGATCTCGACTAATATTGTCGAACAATCCTCCGCAGCACAATCTGTGGAAACTATAAATACTATTTAGAATTGTAGTCTTAAGATATATTGAGTGTGGAACAATTATTATTATTATTTTCACTTTAGAACATACTTTAAATGATATTTTTCTCTCAAGGTTGGAGAGGTTTTTGTGGAGACTTGAAGAAAGGAGTTCTTCTTCCCCAAGTTGGAAGTGGGTTTTCTCAATTCATTTTCCTTTCGTTAATTTAAGGTTTAATTCTTATACCCAGTTGATTTCATTATCATGTTAGGTATAATTTCTTATTTCTTGATGCGTGGCTAAAAATCCCCATTCTTGGGGTGTGATTTAGCAAATATGGGTTGATATTCTTGTTGGGTGATGCTTGCTGATAGGTTAGTTGTATTTTAATGGTGATTTCACCTAGTGGTTATGGTTTAACCTAAAGGGTATTTAGTTGCAAATACAAAGCCACCCATGTGTTTTACGCTTGCCCAATAGGGAGGTCGCGAAACCAAAACCACTAGATTGATGGCCTAAGGAGTGGGTCGACATGAGGTTCAGCCCGAGAGGGTGAGCCCTAGTCCCATATCCTAACACTCAGCTCGAGAGAGTGAGTGGGGGTAAGGCGTAGGCTGGTTTTCATGCGGCAAATAGGTGTCCGAGAGAAACACATTTGAAATGGGGTAAGTTGCTCGAGAAACAACTTATTTCCATTTAAAGCTTAGCCTAGTCACTATTGTTTTGCAAATTTCCTATCGAAAGCATTTACCCAACAATTTATCTCAACCTGTATTGCGGTCACATCCCAAGAACCTTTCCCCATACTTGATTTTCGTGTTTATTTTGCTGCTTTATCACTTGTTACAAAACCCCCATTTGGTATTTGACACTTTCGTGTCACCCAATTTATTTACTATGTTTTTGTTTGTTAATATCTTTAGCTACGACTAGTTAGAATGTAAATTCTATTTTTCTATAAATTCTCAAAACCGTTCCCTTGGGACACGACCCCAACCCTCGGTTGGGTTACTATATTATCGACGATCGTAGACACTCATACTATAGGTTAGTGTCGTTGGTCATTATAGGCATCAAAATGGCACCGCTGCCGGGGAGTGGTGTTATTTGAGAATTTTTAGTTGAGTAAAGTTTTCGTTCTGTTTTAGCCGTAGTTTTACTAATTTTACTATTGGTCTTGCTCTGTTAAGTTGTGCTTTGAAGTAAGGTGTAATTAGGTTTAATAAGCACCCACAAATCAATGGATTTTCCTCCACTAGAGGTAATGAGGATCCAAGAGTGCATATTGACCTTCAAACAGTTGGAGGGAGAACAAATACATAAATAGTGGACAAGATTCAAAGGGCTAATAGGTCAAGGCCCAAATCATGGCATCCCTGACATAGTTCTTCTGGACTGTTTCTACAGAAGACTCTATCCCAGAAACAAACAGTTACTGGATCAACTAATTCTCGAAGGGATTGCACATATTCCCTACATGATGGTGGCTGAGTTGCTAGACTACATGGTTGAAGCTGAGCGAGAGATTGAGAAAGATGTCATGCTGGCCACGCTGAAGACACATGTGGATGGATTGGTCAAGAGTGTGATGAAAATCGAATCTAAGTGCAAGAAAAAGGATAAATATGCCCCTCTTGGTGAAAGAAAGAGTTATAAGAACAAGGAGGTGGAACACATTGAGGAAATGCTCTTAAGCATTCTACTCAAGTTGAGTGAGCAAGATAGAGTGCTGGACTAACTGAAAGAAGACACTGAAGACATATAGCGCATAATTTGGTCTCACTCCAAAGCTGTCCAGCAACTAGATAAGCTTATGAAGCAGGCATTACGTCATGTTCACGCACAGGAAAACCAGGGGCTACCTAAGCATAATGTGGGTGGCTCCAACTATGAAGCTTAAAGTCTTAACTTGCGTCGTGCCACGACGTCAACTAAGGCGTTGTTTGGGAGGCAACCCAAAACCCCATATTATATTTGCATACTAGTAAAATAATAGTGTCTTAGTTTTATAGATTGAAGTATGGTAGGTGCCAAAGAGGTGCAGAATGGCGAGAACCATACCCAGTTGGCGAGTCGCTGAAGACATCGGCGATCAATGATATTTCGCCATTTGACTGAAGGCATCATCTGAGCCTAGAGTCAGTAAAACTCAGTGAGCTCAGGAATGTTTTGGTGATTCGCCCACCTGATCGGTGACCTCGATGGTTGCCGCCGTTCGAACATCCATAACTGCTGAGAAGTTCTGTAAAACTCGGCGAAGTAAAAATTTGTTTGGCGCAGCACCGAATATCCCAAAAGCCAAAGCGTTGTCACCAATTAGGAACAAACAGGATAAGCTGTAGGCTAAAACATAAAAAAGTAGTTGATTAATCACTCGAGAGCGTGGGTTGAAGATGGACACATTGGAATGCTAAGGAAAGTTATACAGAGCTTGATGAATCACTCGGCAATGCACCAAACGCCCCCAGCATACCTTCGACTTTACGCGACATCTGTTGAAGGACTCCAACTCAAAATAGCTAACCAAGATTATTCTCTAGCCCTATCTCTGTCTTTCTTTAATTTGACCTATGGATTATTGTTATATATTTGAGGACAAATATTTTTGATTGTGGTGGGGTGATGCTCACCTTTATTTGCTTGCTATGAATGCTTGTGTTTTTGTATACATTTGGGTTGTCTATTTTTAATTATTTTAAATTACTGATTTTTGTGGATGCTTGAGCTTATGGCTCCTGTTGTTTTACTTGCAAAATAATTTTGACCATTTCGAAAAAATTTCGCCACCTCTTGTGTTGAATGTTGAAGTTCTTTTGCAAAAATTTAAGTCTCGATTTCGATCAATAACGATGACTTGAATAGTGCTCCCAATTGAACACACATAAATACACGGCTACGACGAGGCCAAATGAAGTTACATAGACAATATGTGCACACTTTTCATCTCGTTGTGACTTGCCATTTATCGAATTGATTTTTTTGTGAGGACCGTTGCACGCTAACAAACGTGTCTAGTCTTGTTTGACGGAAGTATTGATGCCTTATGTGATTAGCTTACTTTGAACCATGCATGAATAAACCTAGAATTTGCCCGATTATTCTGATTGATTTAGAAAGGTGTACTCTTGAGATGATCTTTGGCAATTTTAAAGAGTGTGAGCCAATTTGACATATACCTCTTTTTGTGACCTACCTTTGAGCGTGTGAAACTCTCTTGAACACCCTTTGGGCCTTACCTTTCTTTGGAAGAACCTTGATAAACCCTAGACCTTACTTGATCCACTACCTATAATCCTCTTGATTTGCGGCGGTTTAGTGAATAGCCAACTTAGGACAAAAAGCCTTAGTTGGGGTGTGGTGAAAAGGAAAAGGAGAAGTCAAGAAGCGCTATAAGAAGTCCCCTTTTACCCATGTTGCAGAACAATGGAGCCCTCCATAAAAAAATAAATAAATAAAGAATGAAAAAGAAATTTGTGGAATAAAGTACAAAGGATATTGGGGTTCCAAGCAATTAATGGGGAGTGAATAAAAGGATGACTTAGAAGCGCTAGAAAAAGAAGTGATAAAGGAAAAGAAGGGAATGCTTTGAGAATACCACATCTCACGAGGAAAAAGTCACTAAGCCTAAATGACCATACCTTTGCACTCAACCCCATTACAAGCCTTAGAAAGACCTTTTTGATCTTGACTAAGATGGATCGAAAGTCAATTGGAAAATAAGGGTAAACCTATGGGTGAAAACATGCAATGTGCTCCTCTTTTTGAGTGTGAGCGTTGTATCTGATTCCTGATCTTAAATTGACTCATATATGTGTGTGAATATGGAATCATTCTTTGTGCGAGGGCATTTAGATATTTTTGTTGAGCTTGAACTTGCACAAGTAGCAAGTATTGCGAGCATGAGAATCTTTGGTGATGGTGTATCACAATTTGAACCTTTGAGTACACAATTGATCCTTGCATAAGTAAATTGAGTCTTTTTGTGTGCATTCATGATTTAGTCTTGTGTAGCACTGTTTGTGGCACCCTTTTTGAATGACTGAACATGAGTTTGCTTGAGGACAAGTAAAAGTTTAAGTTGGGGGTGTTGATAAGTCCACAAATTGGACTCATTTAGGGCTTTATTTTAATGGAAATAGTGTCCTTGAATGCTTGCTTTATCTCAATTCCTGATTAAAATGCTGAAGTTTCTGGTAGTTAAAGTTTTAGTGGAAGCATGGACACTTAGGCACAAAACGGAGAAAATAGGGCTGAATAGAACAAGAAATGTAATCTTACGGATCGCCGAGTTTAACTTGGCGAGTCGCCGAAACGACATGAACCGCCCTTCGTTCCAGTACATGAAGCCTTGAAGGAAGTGGATCAAAAGGCGAGGAAAGGAGCAGTCGGCGAGTCGCCAATCAGTTCCGCGAAGCAGTATTGTACCGCCCAATGATCCAGAATGCGAGGATGCTAAAGGCAAGACACTGAAGGCAATGAGCTGACCAAAGGGTGGATCGCCGAGTTCATCGGCGATCTCGACTAATGTCGCTGAACAATCCTCCGCAACACAATCTGTGAAAACTATAAATACTATTTAGAATTGTAGTTTTAAGACATATTGAGTGTGGAACAATTATTATTATTATTTTCACTTTAGAACATACTTTAGTTGATATTTTTCTCTCAAGTTTGGAGAGGGTTTCGTGGAGACTTGAAGAAATGAGTTCTTCTTCCCCAAGTTGGAAGTGGGTCTTCTCTATTCATTTTCCTTTGCATAATTTAAGGTTTAATTTCTTATACCCAGTTGATTTCATTATCATGTTAGGTATAATTTCTTATTTCTTGATGTGTGGCTAAGAACCCCCATTCTTGTGGTGTGATTTGGCAAATATGGGTTGATATTCTTGTTGGGTCTTGCTTGCTGATAGGTTAGATGTATTTTAATGGTAATTTCACCTAGTGGTTGTGGTTTAATATAAAGGGTTTGTAGTTGTAAATACAAAGCCACCCATGTGTTTTCGGCATGCCCAAAAGGGAGGTCGCGAAACCAAAACCACTAGACTGATGGCCTAAGGAGTGGGTCCACATGAGGTTCAGCCCGAGAGGGTGAGCCCTAGTCCCATATCCTAACACTCAGCTCGAGAGAGTGAGTGGGGTAAGGCGTAGGCGGGTCTTCATGCGGCAAATAGGTGTCTGAGAGGAACGCATTTGAAACAGGGTAAGTTTCCCGAGAGGGAACTTATTTCCATTTAAAGCTTAGCCTAGTCACTATTCTTTTGCAAATTTCCTATCAAAAGCATGTACCCAACAATTTATCTCAACTTGTATTGCGGTGACATCCCAAGAACCTTTCCCCATACTTGATTTTCGTGTTTATTTTGCTGCTTTATCACTTGTTAGAAAACCCCCATTTGATGTTTGACACTTTCGTGTCACCCTTTTTATTTATTATGTTTTTGTTCGTTAATATCTTTAGCTACGACTAGTTAGAATGTAAATTCTTTTTTTCTATCAATTCTCAAAACCGCTCCCTTGGGACACGACCCCAACCCTCGGTTGGGTTACTATGTTATCGACGATCGTAGACACTCATACCGTAGGTTAGTGTCGTTGGTCACGATAAGCATCATGCATCCCAATAATAAAGTTGTTTCCTACATTTAATTCAAGATATTAAAATTTAAATTTGATTATTTCATCAACATTTCTTCTCCAGCTCAAATGGAATCGGATCGGACCAGACTTTATCTCAAACAACTATTTAAAATATTAAATAAAGATGAAAATATCATTTTTAATATATAAAATCGATATTCAATGTAAAATTTTATTTTCTATCTTATTTTTTTTTATCATTATATTTATCTTAATTTTAAGAATACTAAAAAAACGAAAGGAATAATATGACGGATAGGGCGAATCGGATGACTACTCAAATAAAATACTGTAATTATTTCATTACTTTATAAATAGGATAACTAAGGATTTGTGCAAGTCTCCTTTTATTAATCATTATTATTCACATATTAGGGATCTCTTGATATTTTTCTAATTATATCTCATATATGAAATAACTTATCCTCTCACTTTGGTATAAATAGTGGAGATAAAATAATTCAGCATTTTAATCCAAAAAGTTTTTTAATTCCAAAACTATTATACCTTATAACTCAAACTAAAAAATCTCTAAGTGTAGCTTTTAAAAAAGTGCTTTGAGGGAGGGGAGAGGGGGAATTACTTGCTTTATAGCTTCCAAAAAGCAACTAATATTATTTACTAGAAACCCTTATTTTGTCTGTGTCAAACACCTTGCTTTTCTAAAAATAAGCACTTTTTGAAAGAAACAAATAATGAATTTTGACTTTCCAAAAACTTATAAAATCTAAATATTATAAGATTTTCTATGTGATTACTAATCTGTCACAATTTATATGGTATTATTTGAATTTCGAGAGTTAAACAATTTAAATTTGATAATAAATGTGGGCATGAACTCTTCAATTTATTTTGAAATAAAATTAATATATTCAAAAATATAGTACAAGTCACAATAATTGACAACTCAAATTTATATTAACATTATCTACATCTCTTTAATAAAAATAAAGTAATTCATCATAACTAATTTTTTTCCACAGAGACCTATTCGATGACATCCTGCTCCTCAAGGTCAAGAAGCTCCCAACGCACCAGGAGTGCCACCACCTCAGTGCTATGTCAACAATGCTGAATTTAGGAATGCAATTCAGATGTTGACTCAAGTGGTGACAACATAGGTTGGCCACCCAATTAATTTATTCCATTTTTATGAATTTATTTGGGGTCTAAACTTAGTTAGTTCAGTTTACGCAATTAAGAATTATGCTAGGGCTTTGAGAGAAGAGAAAAGAGGAGAAAAGTCAAGGCGTTCTTGGAGATTTCTTGCGCAATCGAAGTAGTTTCGCGAATGGTTGATCCCTAAAGAGGTATGTGAGAATTTCATAGCATTGGGTTCATTCAACCACGCAACAATCATGTTTATTTCAGCGAAATTCGTTCTAGAAAGTTGAAAGTTGATGATTTTGAATTATGTTCTTCAATATTGGCTTTCGTACTTGAGTTAAGGTGGGATTGTTGAGTTCTTGAGGAAATCGTGTAGATTCTAGAGTCGTTTATGAATAGATTCTTGTGTACATATAGTGGTATCTGAATCTAAAGAGGAATTGACAAGAATAATCGAATTTAGGCGAATTGGTGTTAGAAAACGAAGAAGGAAAAAGTCAAGCAAATCTGGGTACCAAGTCCACGTCGCAGACCTATTTCTCAAGATTGAAATTTTTCTCTTTGTGTCGCGGACCCTTCTGGCTCAAAATTTATTTTGCGACCAAATATTAAAATGGATCTCCGGGTCGCGGACTTGCTTCCAGACAATGATTTTTTGATCATTTCTCATGTTTAACTATCTAAAAACACTCCTAAACATCATGAGACTTTCTTCTCACAAATCACAACCTTGAACTCATAAATCAAATTCAACGTAGGGTTGAGAGTCTTGTCTTGAGGGTTCTTCGAGTCATTTTAAGAAGTCTTTTCCAAATCTCTTAAGCTTGTTTTAAAACTTGAGGATTGAGATTGAGAAAGAGTAGAGCCAAGTTCATTTTCTTTAAAATGTTATATGCGGACTATGTATTCCCAACAAGTAAATGTTTTCACAATTAAGATAAGAGGAAACACCGATTTCTAAATGAGTTTGCATGAGTAGTTTTGAGTTCCATCTCTTTTAAGAGATAAGTTTTTGATTAATAACCTCAAAACCATAGAGAAGGAGTTATGTTTTTAAACATATGATCTGAGTATTTTGGGAGTAGTATTGAGCACAGATATGGGGACGAGTTCATAATAACTCAAGTCTCCATAAACCATGTAGTCAATATGGGTAGAAAGGGTCATACTTTTTATATGATTGCTTAATGTATTTTAGCATAGACTATTAGATCAACTTAATTTAGGCGTTTTGTATCCCGGCAAGTTATAGGACAGTTCTGGCAGTGTGGGCGAGACGTTATATCATCACATAGCTCATAGTGATGGTTGTCGGTTAGAGAAACTTCACATAATTATATTACTTTATTATATATATAAATTGAGCTGTTATTGTATTTCTCCAATACATTGAGTTGCTACTTACTATTTAAATTCTTTGTATAAACTGCATCTTTTCTGTTGTTTGTTTCTGCATTAAGTTGAGTATCCATGCGTTGAGTAAATATGAGGTAAGTGTTTATTTCAGAAGTCATTTCAAGCTAATGTCATGCTTAGTTTTCCCCTCGCATGCTCGTACATTCAATGTATTGATGACATTTGTTCTGCATCATTTTATGATGCAGATACAGGTAGTCAGGATCAGCATCCAACGCTTCGTTGATCTAGTTGAGCATTCAAAGTCGTTTGGTGAGCCTCCTTGCTTTCCGGAGGATCTTTATTTACATTGCTTTAGTGTTTTCAGTTGTTAGGATGATTGTTGGTCTTCTCCCGACATCCCTCATATTTTAGAGGCTTCATAGGCAACTAGTTAGTTCATTTGTCTTTACATTTTCATTTTATTATGTTGAGACTTGAGTTTTCCTTAATGGCCAGTAGAATGTGCCTTTACAACATTCTAGTTTATTACATGGATTTAACTTTGTTGAGTAAAGCCTTCTGCTGAGTAGTAAGCTAGACCAAGGGTTCGCTAGAGGCCAACAATGGTTCTTGAGTGCCAATCCTGCCCAAGGTATAGGCTCGGGGCATGACAAACTTAGTATCAGAGCACAAAGTTGAAGAGTCCAAGGGAATCTGTGAAGTCGTGTATGTAGAGTCCTAGTTATCGGTGTGAAGCGCACCACATTTATAATTAAGAGGCTGTAACATTTAGGAACTATCTCACTTCTTTCATATTCATTTTGTGTGATAGAGTTAATCTCTATAAAGTTTCTTTCTAACTCGTGCTTGCGCGTATCTTTTAGATCATGCCTCCACGAAGAGCTGTCTGAGGTCGTCCTGCTAGAAGGAAAGTTGAGGAACAAGGGGTACCTAATGCACCAGAAATGCAACCCCAAGGAGAGGTCACTAATGCTGAATTTTGGGAAGCTATGGAATGCTAAGTCATGTTGTGACCAACCAAGTTGGGAAACAAAGAGGGGCTCGACGGGAGGGGGCTGATACTTCAAGGAGCCGTGAGTTTTTAAGGATGAACCCTTCAAGCTTTACTAATTTAAGTGTCACTGAGGATCTAGAAAACTTTGTAGAGGAACTGCAGAAAATGTTTGAGGTTATGCATGTTACCGATGCTGAATGAATGGAACTAGCTACCTATCAATTGAAGAGTGTTGCTAGCACTTGGTTTGACTAGTGGCAGAACGGTAGAGTTGAGGGTGCACCAGTTATGAGTTAGGCTATGTTTGAAGAGGCCTTCTTGGGGCTTTTCTTTTCCTGTGAACTGAGAAAAGCCAAAGTACGAGAATTCCTTACCCTTAAGCAGGAACCTATGAATGTTCATTCCTGATTTTCTCTAGAGATGGTTGTTGATATGAGGAGAAAGATGAGTTTGTTTCTTGTTGGGTTGTCTCGTTTGTCAAGTAAGGATGGCAAGGCAGCTATGCTAATAGGGGACATGGACGTAGCGAGACTTATGGTTGATGTGCAATTGGTTGAGGAAGAGAAGAAATTAGAAATAAGAAAGCTAAGACATAAAATGAGTCTGGTCGGCAAATGAGTAATGTTAACCGGTCTTCTTTTCAACAAAAGCAGAAGAGACTTGCTCTATTATCTGCTAGTGCACTTGCACCAAGGAACAAAGATGAGTACAATAGTCAGAATTCGTAGAATTTTAGAGCTAGACCTGATCAGTCTCAGGGTAGTGTGGCACAAGAAGGTAATTGGGCTCCTACATGTGCTAAGTGTGGCAAGAACCACCCAGGTGCTTGTTGTGATGGCTCTACTAGTTGTTTCAAGTGTGGTCAAGAGGGTCACTTCATGAAACAGTGACCTAAATACATGCAAGGTAATGGGAATAGGGGCAATAGAGCCTAATATTTTTTAGTTGCTCCACCAGACAAGGCGGCATCTAGAGGAGTTACTTTAGGGACTGGCGGAGGAGAAAATTGCCAATATGCTATCACTAGTCGCCAAGAGCAAGAGAATTTGCCAGATGTTGTCACTGGTATGATCAAAGTCTTTACTTTTGATGTTTATACTTTGTTAGATCCAAGAGCGAGTCTATCTTTTGTGACTCCTTATATTGCCATGAATTTTGATATTTTTCCTGAGCAACTTCTTGAGCCTTTCAATGTTTCTACACCTGTTGGTGAGTCTATTTTAGCTGAGAGAGTCTATTGCGATTGTGCCATTTCCGTCAATCACAAGAGCACCATGGCTAACTTACTTGATTTAGATATGGTAGATTTTTATGTCATTTTAGGTATGGACTGACTTTATGCCTGGTATGCCTCAATCGATTGTAGAACTCGAGTTGTTAAGTTCCAGTTTCCTAATGAGCCAGTTATTGAGTGGATGAGTAGTTCAACAGTGCCTAAGGGTCATTTTATTTCATACCTTAAGGTGAGAAAGTTAGTTTCCAAGGGTTGTCTCTATCACTTAGTCCGAGTTAATGATTCTAGTGTTGAGATACCTCTTATTCAGTTAGTTCCAGTTGTGAGTAAGTTTCCAGAGGTCTTTCCAGATGATCTTCCCGGAGTCCCTCCTGAGAGAGAAATATACTTCGATATAGATATTATTCCCGACACTCATCCAATACCTATTCCTCCATATAGAATGGCTCCAGCAGAGTTAAAAGAGTTAAAAGAGCAGTTGAAAGATCTCCTTGAGAATGGTTTTATTCGACCAAGTGTCTCACCTTTGGGCGCTCTGGTCTTATTTATGAGGAAGAATGATGTTTCCCTTAGATTTTGTATAGATTACCGTCAATTTAACAACGTTACTATCAAGAATAAGTACCCTCTTAAGAGAATTGATGATCTCTTCGATCAACTTCAGGGTGCCACTTGTTTTTCAAAAATTGACCACAAATCTGGCTATCATAAGTTGAGAGTAAGAGAAAGTTATATCCCTAAGACAGCTTTCAGGACCCGTTATGGTCATTATGAGTTCTTAGTTATATCCTTTAGTTTGACTAATTATCCTGCAGTATTCATGGACCTTATAAACAGAGTATTCAAGCCTTATTTAGACTTGTTTGTTATCGTATTCATTGATGACATCCTTATCTATTCGAGAAGTGAGGAAGATCATACTAGTCATCTCAAAATAGTTCTCCAAACTCTCAGAGATAAGGAGTGATATGCTAAGTTTTCTAAGTGTGAGTTTTGGCATGAGTCTGTGGCATTCTTAGGCCATATTGTTTTCGGAGATGGGATTCTAATTGATACTCAAAAGATAGAAGCAGTGCAGAATTAGCCTAGACCCACGTCTCCAACTGATATTAGGAGTTTCTCGAGATTGGTTTGCTATTATAGAAGGTTCGTCGAGGGGTTATCATCTATTTCATCTCCTTTGACTAAGTTGACTCAGAAAATGGTTAAGTTTCAGTGGTCTGAAGCTTGTGAGAAAAGTTTTCAGGAATTGTAAAAGATGTTGACTACTACTCCAATATTGACCTTACCAGAGCATACACAAGGCTTTGTGGTTTATTGTGATGCGTCCAGAGTCAGTTTGGGTTGTGTGTTAATGCAAAATGGCAAGGTTATAGCTTATGCCTCTAGACATCTTAAGGTTCACAAGAAGAATTACCCAAACCATGATCTAGAATTGACTTCCGTAGTATTTGCTTTGAAAATATGGAGGCATTATCTTTATAGTGTTCATGTAGATGTGTTCACCGACCAGAATAGTCTTCAGTATGTGTTTAGTTAGAAAGAGCTTAATCTTAGGTAGAGGAGGTGGCCAGAGTTACTCAAGGATTATGACGTGAGTATTCTCTATCACCCAGGTAAGGCTAATGTTGTTGTTGATGCCTTTAGTAAATTGTCTATAGGTAGTAGTGCCCATTTTGAGGAAGACAAGAAACAGTTAGCAAAAGATGTGCATAGACTTGCACGATTAGGAGTTCGTTTTATGAATTCCAGTGAAGAAGGACAAGTGGTGATGAATAGGGATGAATAATCATTAGTGCTGAAGTTATAGAAAAGCAAGACCACAATCCTATTTTGCTTGAATTGAAGGAAAATGTTCATAAGCAAAAAGTGATGGCTTTTGAACAAGGGGGAGATGGTGTATTGAGATATCAAGGTAGATTGTGTATGCCAAGGGTGGATGAACTTCAAGAGAGGATCATGGAGGAAGCTCATAGCTCCAGATATTCTATTCATCCAGGTTCCACAAAGATGTATCACGATTTGAGTGAGGTTTATTGGTGGAGTAGTATGAAGAAGGGCATTGCAGAGTTTGTTGCTAAGTGTCTAAATTATCAACAAGTGAAGGTAGAGCACCAGAGGCGCGGTGGTATGGCTTAGAATATAGAGATTTCGGAATGAAAGTGGGAGATGATCAATATGGATTTTATTACTGGCTTGCCGCGGTCCCGCAGGCAGCATGATTTCATTTGGGTGATTGTAGATCGAATGACTAAATCATCCCACTTTTTGCCGGTAAAGACTACCCATTCAGTAGAAAATTATGCTAAGTTATATATTAAAGAGGTAGTTAGACTTCATGGAGTCCCAGTGTCGATTATTTCAGATAGAGGTGTACAATTTACTACATAATTTTGGAAGTCCTTCCAGAAAGGTTTGGGTTCAAAGGTGAATTTGAGTACTGCTTTTCATCCGCAGACTGATGGTCAAGCAGAGCGGACTATTCAATCTTTAGAAGATATGTTGAGGGCTTGTGTGATTGATTTCAAAGGAAATTGGGATGAACACCTACCTCTCATTGAGTTTGCTTACAACAATAGTTATCATTCTAGCATCCAAATGGCTCCGTATGATGCTCTTTATGTGAGAAGATGCAGATCTCCTATTTGATGGATTGAGGTTGGTGAAGGTGGGTAGATAGGACCATACTTAGTTCATCAAGCTATGGAGAAAGTTAAGATTATTCAAGAGAGGTTGAAAACAACGCAGAGTCGTCAGAAATCCTACATCGATGTTAGGAGAAGAGACTTAGAGTTTGAATTAGATGATTGGGTCTACTTGAAGATTTCACCCATGAAGGGTGTTATGAGATTTGGTAAGAAGGGAAAGTTGAGTCCACGATATATTGGTCCCTATAGAATATCTAAGAGAATCGGTAACGTAGCTTATGAGTTGGAGGTACCGAAATAGTTAGCAGCGGTTCATCCGGTATTTCATGTTTTGATATTGAAAAAGTGTATGGGAGATCCTTCATTGATTATCCCAACGGAAGATATTGCTATTAATGATAGCTTGTCTTATGAGGAGATTCTTGTTCAGATTTTAGATCGCCAAGTTCGCAAGTTGAGGACCAAGGAAGTAGCATCAGTCAAAGTTCAGTGGAGGAATGAATTTGTTGAGTAATCTACATAGGAAGCTGACGAGGATATGAAAAACAAATATCCACATCTCTTTAAGTCCGGAGACATTCTAGATCAAGGTACTAATTCTCTTCTTAGTACTTTTTAATTCATATACTTAATGTGTTAGATTTGCTTGTTGGGTGTTTTAGCTGAATGTTAAATGTTACACCCTTAGTCTACTTAGAATAATCTCATTCGAGGATGAATGTTCCCAAGGGGGAGATATTGTAACACCTCGCTATTTGAAAGAGCTCGAATTAGAAAGAACCATTTTTGGAAAGAATGAAAATCTAAAATTCAGTAAAGTTATGTTATGTGTGAGTTTTGGGTCAATTTCAAATGACCATAACTCCTGGTACGTGATAATTTAGGTGGGCTACAAGATATCAAATGAAAGGTCTTTGAATTATCTTTCCAAGGACACTAAGTTTGCTAATGTTTGAGTTAGTATGAAGGAGATATGCCAGTTTGAAGTTGGGTTGTCTGGATAAGGAAAGTTAACAAGATTTTAGAGTAGTATTTTGGTCTTATCATTACTAGGGGTGCGCATCGGTCGGTTTGGTTCGGTTTTAGGTGTTATTGGTTCGGTTTATCGGTTTTCAGTTTGTAAATACTTCAAACTGATAACCAAACCAATAACATATTTCTTATTGGTTTTTGGTTAATCGTTTTATGGTACTTAACGGTTCAGTTTTCGGTTTAACCAATAAGAAAATACTCATATATATTATATACACGATAAGAAAATTTTCAAATAAACCATATGATTTTTCCAGCATTTGGCATGAAAGTAATAATCATAAAAGTAACAATCATTTT
>JAKRZT010029178.1:0-20343 GCA_029582215.1 Solanum sparsipilum | reverse complement strand
AAGAAAAATACTTATACACATATTTAAAATATAAAATTATATGTGCTTCTAAATTTCTTTAAAAATAGAAAAAGTGAGGAGTAATTATTCAAAGTGGTCAATTTCCACTTTCCTAATGTGTAATGACCTGATTCCGTCGTTAGGGAAAAACCAATGGGGTCAGAAATTATTTTATAAGTAGCTTGGAAATTCTTAGCCTAGTCCAGATTTGGATGAAATCGGAGTCAATGAGGTCTAGGGAAATCTGGTAACGAATGAGAGATCTAATTATGAATTTGATCACATGAGTAGATAACTAAGACGTTAAGGAACCCGTATGACTTTACGAAATCGAATTCAGGCGAGTAAAACTCTCGAAACTCATCTTAGTGTGAACGGATATTTTTTGAGTGTCATGAATTAAATGTGTGTTGTGAAATGGGGGGTTGATACTCTGAAATTAACTCTCTGTCTCTGTGCAAGCCATCAGGGTGGGATTATTCCCGCCAGGGCAGGGGTGCTGTAGCGGGATAGGGCCCGCCACAGTGGGATAGACGCGACTTAAGTTAGAAATAAACCCCAAAAGTGTCATTATTCTGCAAACTTTGTTCTTAAGAGTTAGGAGACGACCCTAGGTGATTTCTTGGCAATTTTCCACTACTTTTGGTGCAAAAGGTAAGGTTCTTACTCCCCTAATCCGTATTTCGATCCGTAGAACTTAGTTTCTTGGGTGATTATTGTTGGGGAAAGGTTTTGACCTGGGAATTACAGTGGAAAAAGGCTTAATTTGGGTATTGGGATTATGGGTTTGGTCTTGGGTTATTGGGTTTGTCATAATTCGAGTAAATTAGACCGTAATTATTGATCCTCGCATTATATTAATTGTTTGTAGACCAAGAACAGGCAAAAAAATTCTTGAAAGGGAAGAATCAAGTTCCTTAGGAGGGTTCAAGCTTTGTTCGAGATAGGTGATGGTTGTGATTTCATGTTTGTGTGATGTATGTTAGTATTTGCTTCATTGTAATGCATGTTTGTATGCGAATGTTCCACTATTGATCACACCTAATGTAAATGAGTATAAACGAATGATTGTAAGCCATGACTAAACACTTGATTGTATGATTATGAGAATGTACATTGTGATTATGATTGTGGCATGTTGAATGGATCGGGTGTCGCGTTCTGACACATTAATTGGGATCGAATGTCATGTACCGACATATATATTGGAATGGGTGTCACAATCTGACACACTAACTTGGAACGGATGCCACGATTCGGCATACTAATAGTTTGGGAATGGGTTCCATGAGAGGACCATTGACTTGTCATATATACATATTATTGAGAATGTGGAATTGTACATTAATCCTGAAATAATGACTGATATTGTATATGTTCGGTATATGCTTGTTTTACTATGTGGTAATTGCTTATGTATGTTTCACTTATTTGGAATAGCCTCATGATCCTACCAGTACACTGTGGTTGTGTGCTGATACTGCACTTTCTCTTTCTTTGTTGAGTATAGAGCATCTTCAGGCGACTACTGATAAACCTCACTTAAGAGATCAGTGATTGACATCGAATTCAAGGGTGATCCAGTTCTTCTAGGCTGCCATGAGTTTTTGTTATGTTTAGTCCATTTCTATTCGGACTTAGACTAGTACTTAAGATATTCCTATGTTTAGTTTGGGTTGTACCCATTTTCCTTAGATTGGTTGATCTTTAGATGTTTTGGTACATTGACTTTCAGATTCTAGGGGTGTTTTCCGCAATGTTTTAGTAAATGTTTGTTAGACTTCCGGAGTTTATGGGAACTCCACTTTATTTCTACATTTAAACCTGCATTCGTATCTTTAAATGTCTAGTTTTTGGGTTAGCTGATTAGTATTAATGGTTCTCCTACCAGAGGGTTAGTGTGGGTGCCAATCACGATGGTCTGGGTCATGACAAAGTTGGTATTAGAGCCCTAGGTTCGTTGATCTCGATGTACTAAAATGAGTCTAATAGAGTCTTGTGAAACGGTACGGAGTCTGTACTTTTCTTCGAGAGGCTATAGAACTTTAGGAAATCTCTCTGTTTTCTATTATCTCATTTCGTGCTATAACTTGGTTCCAATTGATATCTAATCTCCTTCACTCTTCTGTCTGCAGATGGTTAACACTAGAATCAACAACGTCAAGCCCGTAGCTCCCGTCAATGAACTATCTGAGGAATCCACAGTGAGAAGTTACGGTCGAGGCAGGGGTAGAGGAAGAGCCATTACAACAAATATGATATATAGCTACGAAATTATTAGCTATGACATCAAATTCGTCACTAATTGTTCGCTTTTAGTGATAAGATTCACTTTTCGTGCTTAAATATATGAGACACATACTTTTAGTGACAAAACATAAAAATCCGTAGCAAAGTCTTGTCCACTAAAGTTTCCCACCAAAAAATTAATTGGCGCCATTTGTTAAGTACCGTTAGTCACGAATTCAAAGTTATCAGTGACACATTATTTTTTCACTAATAATGTATCTAATTCATGACAAATTATTTTTTGTCTTAACATGTCACGACCTAGGGTTATCCCCTAGATGTAACACGCGTACTCAACCCCGGAGGGGTTTCATACAAGCCTTTAGCATATCATAACATAAGATTATAGAAATGATTCAAAATTTAAAAACTTTATCCATACCATTGAAGTCTTTTATAAAAGCAAAGCTGAAGTCTAGACTTGTCTCAATTAGCCATCTATTACAATACTTGAATAAAATGGGGACACAACCCTTATTACATAGTCCAAGAATGAAATACCTAGAAAGGAACTACAATTGACTCATACGTCCTCGAATCTTGAGGACTCACCACAAGCTAGTATAGTCGATCCAAGCATTAACCAATAGAAGACTGCCTTAAGAACTGGACCCTACACTTGTAGAAAAATGTAGGAAATATGGGTTAGTACAAAAATGCACCAAGTATGATAGCCATGCATAAAAACCTTTAAAACATGCTAAAAGGGACATTTTTGTTGAAACCATGCTATATGCCAATTTTGAACATCATCTTTGAAATAGTTGGAAAACATAACTCATAAGAGAACTCACGTATAGTTCATCATAGCATAAAGGATAACAACATAATCATAAGCATAGCCTCCAATCATAGGCATAATGCAAACATCAATTATCATAAGACATAGTTCACATACATGGTTAAATACCAAGATCATCTCATCATAATAGAAACATCTCATAAGTAACTCTAAGTTATACTTGTGCAATGCATAGATAAGATTCCATAATCCCATCTACACTAAGTACCACTTTTAGGCCACTATGCTCATGCTTATCATGCTTTGATCTCATCCATAGTTAATACTTATAGACAAGGAAACATTCATGTTCAATAACTCATATCAAGGAAAGCCACTCATAGCAACAATCCACATAAAGCATGCATTAATTCACAATTCATCATAGCATAAGATAAACATACCATGACCACTCTTAAAGCCTACTTGTGCAATGCATGAATGCAGTTAAATACCCCACTCACACTAAGTAGAACCTATTGAGGAACCATAGTACATAACTCATGTTCTTGTTCGTAGTTCATGTTCTTGTCATGGAGGGAATAAGCCTTAACCGACATAGATTATGTGAGCTTAACATGGAATCCGGTGTCATCTCCCACACCGAAAAGAGGTGTCCTACTTGCCTAAGGTAGAACTAGAGTTGTTAGCTTAGGTGGATCCACTAGCTAAAGAACTATATGGGCACATAATTATGGGATAAAGAGGACTTCTGAGGTAGAAGGTTTCCATCTCATGAGATAACTGTTTTGGGAACCCGGACTTCTAGCGTAAAAGGAACCCATTTGGAAAGCCGAACTACTGGCGTAAAAGCTTCCATCTCATATTCATATCCTCTAGGTGATAGGAATAATTCCCATTAGATTCATTTTAAGTCTTTGACTTAGGTTCATGTTTATGGAAGAATGTCTCAACACTCAATCCAACACGATATCAAGGTATAGCTCATAGATTGAAGAGGTAAGAATAACCTTTTAACCTTAGAATCATTATTATGTGAGGAAACCCTTCACATCATGTTCATGGTGTATTCATGAGAAATAGCCTTTCAATCAACACAACAAGATTATCATGGTCATGGACATTTCGTTCATAGTCATGTGTAAGGGTGTATATGAGCAAAGCCTTTCAATCAACACCATAGTTACATCATAATCATGTTCATGCATGAAACGTGTGTGTGTGATTGTCCTTCCAATGACACAACAACAATACCATCATCATAGACAATTCACTCTCAAAGTGTTCATAAAGCATGTACATAGTATCACAATCATGCATAATTCACATATCTTGCATTTCAAGGATCATAGATCATATTAAATCAACACATCTAGCATTCACTATATTAGACATGGATATAATCATAACTCAAGTAGTTCAATTACTACATGCACAATCTCATGTACTCATATTATAGGTTATGTAAGTAAGGTTCTTCCACAATAATGACATATACAATTCAACATACATAATAACTTCCCTCTTAAAGCCTCAACATTCATAACTCATTCATATTAGCTTTTACCCTTAAAGCCCTAGGAATCATCTTCCTACTACAAGCCTTACTCTCAAGCAATACTTCACATGATCATCATGTATACCTAATTCTCAATATAATCTAACCACATGCTTCATTCTTAACCAATTATAGTCATATAGCATCATGTAAACTCAACCTCAATATTACTCTACCATGATCCATCATATAAGCCCTAATCTAATCAATTCATGTCTTGAAGCTTTACTTTTAAGCAATTCATAGCTAGGATCTCTGTAACGACCCATTTGGTCATTTTGAGTACTAGAGCTTTTTATTGCATAAAAGACTCTTTCGATAGATTTTAAATGAGTATTTTGGACTATTCGTAACTACAATTATAAAATTAGTGAGGTAGTATTAATTTTTATTAGTTGGTAATTAATGGGCTAAGTCCATAATTTATTTAATATCTTATATTAATTGACCCATATTTACTAAAATAGGTTAGGAGTTTATTACTTTTAATACATAATTATTATTTTTAAAAGAGGAAGAGAGTAGAAACTACCTGCGGCGGCGTGAACACAAGAGTTATGGGTTTGCTTCAGGTAAACATTCAACTTCAATGTATATTGAATTTTTAGATAGAAAGCTCACCTAGTTACTATTGAAAATTTGTTTCTTTTGTTGCATGAGTTAGTGGGGGACAATATGATGCAATAAAGACAAATTAAGGATTAGTTAATTGCTGGGAAAGGAAAACGAAGTGAATTGACATTTTATTACATATATTGATATCGAATTTCCAATTGTTTTGCACACCTGATAAGATTAGTGGATCAGATTTTATAGTTCTTCAATAGTTTTACACGTAGCAGTTAACCAAAAATCATAATTTGAGTTCAAAGGATGAGATACTCGGTTAGATATAATATATGAAAACATATAAAGTTTATCTATAATTTACTCGTTAACTTCTTAGGAATTCGTGAGTTTTTCATAGTATTTACTCGTTAACTTCTTAGGAATTCGTGAGTTTTTCATAGTTAAGTTGGTTTGACATATTGAGATATGTAATTAAATATTAGGTGTATTGTATTAGTTGGCTATCATTAAAATTATGATAATTGGAGGAACTGAGACGTAACCCTAGGCTGAAATTTAAGAAATATAGGGTTTGACATATTAATTGAGATCACGATTGAAACTAGATTATAAAATTGAGCGTGTTTACTTACATATTATATATACTTGATAGATTGCGAATATTCTGAGACATTGAGGAAATGAGAAGCATTGGAGAATTAGCTTGCTTGACTTCGATTCTTCAGTTGAGGTAGGTTATGGTTTATTCTATGTGATAGATAGACTCTTAATAGTTCTTGATATGCATTGAGTGATATTGTGAAGTTCTCTATGTACTTGATTGTGTGGTTGTGTTGCTTGGTTGTGTGGTTTGTGATTGGTCTGAAATCCTGAGACCGTGAGATTTATAATCTGAAACCTTCTCTATCGAAGTGATGCCTTGAATAAAGAAGGCATCATGAAATATTGTTAATGAAGTGAAAAGTGGTGTAATTATTGGTATTATTGGATCGGGGTGTCACGTTCCGACATAGTATTATTGGATCGGGGTGCCATGTTCCGATACGGTATTATTGGATCGGGGTGTCACGTTCCGACACGATATTATTGAATTGGGTGTCACGTTCCGACATGGTATTGTTGGATCAGGGTGTCACGTTCCAACACGGTAACATTAAAAAGGAAAACATATTGAATTAACTGAATGTACTCAATTCCCAAAATAGCTTGGTTCGGAGACATGAGTCCTCATGTGTGATCTTGATATTGTTGACTGATTACGTAATTACTTTAGTATTGTTGACACTGGTTCATGTTGTTTGTTGCTTGCCACTTGCTAAGTGTCATAGTTTATTTTATACTATTATTCATTACATATTAGTTTCTATTTTGGGTTAGCCGATGATATCTACTCAGTACATGTTGCCCTGTACTGAGCCCTACTTGTGTTTTTCTTTGTTTTCTTTTTGTGGAGTGCATCGAGTGTATCAGTGACTTCGACTCGCCCTCAGCTCTAGCCAGTCTCCAGCACATCAGGTTCCAGGATAAGCTATTCATTCTAGCTCGTGTTGGATTCTCTTGGTCATGACATGATGTCCTTAGTTTTTGAACATAAACTATTTTATTCATTTATTTTGGTGTCTTTAATACTCTTAGACTTAGTATTTGAAGATTAGATGTCCTTGACATGATGAGTTTCAGGTATTGGGAATGACATATAGTAGACTTTAATGAATTTGTGTTTCTTACACTAATAAGATTTAAGCTTCCGCATTATGGTTAGTATTTTGTAAGTTGAATGATTAATATATGTTGGGTTTGGATTCCTTGGTTCGCCAACCTAGGAGGTTAAGTGTGGGTGTCAATCATGACTCGTTTTGGGTCGTGACAATCTCTAGACTCAAGCAATTCTTAAAGAAGTTCATCAATCTTAGAAGGTCACATCTAAGCCCTCAATTTTTCTCTTTTATGGCATAACACTAGACTATATCAATTTCACCCTATAATCTTAGGTTAATCAAGAATACATGTATAATCATACTCAGATCATGCAATTTCATCATAATCAACCATTATTCACTCAATTGGATCAACATACAACAATACCCACAATGTAGGAAGAAATCATAACTAGAATAGGGGAATTCATGGATTCTTGAAGAATTCAACCTAAAACAATAGTAATTCATCAATTTGGTCTTAATATAAAGCAATTAAATCATTGAAATCGTTTTTGGAAAGGAATCCATGACTTGGAGTAAAACCCTACATTTTGGGGGAATTTCAAGTTGTGAAATTGAGTTTTTGTCACGACCCGAGCCTACACCCTGGACGTGGCCGGCACTCGAGAACCATTGCTGGTCCCCTAGCAAACCCTCATCCTGAAACTCAATTACAAAACTTTAACTCAAATGAAAAACTCTGAATTAAATTAAATTAAATTATTCAACTCACCATAAAATATGCAACTTAAACATTTAACAAAATAAATGAACAAACTTCTGAAACTCTATTGTCTATCTTTGATGCCTCTAAATGATAAAGATGGAAGTTGAGACAAGACCCACAACATCCTAACAACTGATATAATTGAAAGTAGAAGTGGAACCCTCTGGAAGCAAAGAGGCTCACATTAGCTAACTCGAACTCCATGTGGTATCAACGAACCTCCTATTGATGATTTCGTATATTGAATCTACATCATGAAAGGATGCAGGCCAAATGGCTCAGTACATGGAATGTACGAGCATGTAAGAGGAATTCTAAAGCATAACATAAGCTTGATAAAAAGGGAAACATACTTACCTCTTCTCAAAACTTACTTAACTCAAGGAATACTCAAGGATACTTAAAACTACTCAAACTTACTCAACTCGGTAATAAGGTTCTCAGTTAAGTGAAACTCAAAAATAAGGTACTCAACACAATGAAGCACAGATCAACTCAAGATACTCAACTCATAATACTCAACTCATAATACTCAACTCAGGATACTCAGGGATAAAGCAATAGTAAAAGATGCAATATATATGGAAAGTTGTAAAACTATAGATAGCAATTCAATGTATTGAAAAATACAATAATACTCAGTGTGTATATCAAAATACAACATAACTTTGTGGGAGTTTCTATAATCGACAACCACCACTTTGAGCCTAAGTGATGATACAATGTCTTGCCCACGCTGCCAGAACTGTCCTATACTTTGCCGTTATATAGAACACCTTAACTAAGTGGATCCACTAGTCTATGCTAAAAAGCACTAAGGTGTCATCTAAAAAGTATGACCCTTTCTACCCATGATGGCTACATGATTTATGGAGACTTGTGTTATTATGAACTCGCGTCCCCATATCGATGCTCAATACTACTCCAAAAATATACTTAGCTCATGTGTTTGTAATAAACAAAACTCTTTCTTTGATTTGAGATAATTACTCAAAACTTAGCTTAAAAGCTTTCTTGGAAATCAGTGTTTCCTTTCTTGTTTAAATGTGAAAACATTTTAACTCTTGGGATTACTTAGTTCCCATATAATCTTTGAAGAAATGAACTTTACTTTTACTCTTTACTCAACTCAAAGCTTAAGTCTTAAAACAAAGTTAAAACTTTTGTAAAAGACTTCTTAAAATATGGTTCATGCCGAATTATGGACGTGAACGACTTAATGCAAGTTTTTCAATAACCATAGGTAGAACTCAATACTTGGAACTCAAGAACTTCAATGATACTACTCATTTCAAGAAGTCTCAACTCGGAGGGTTCATGCGGAATTATGAGCACGAACTACTCAACTCATGGACTCAAATATACTTCTCATATCAAGGTTGTTCGACTTATAGTGTTCATGCAGAATTATGGGCGTGAACAATTCAACTCAAGGACTTAATAGGTAACATGTAATAGTCCCATGATTAGAAATATAATCTTACAGGGGATTAGGAACTCAATACTCAAGATTTAGAACTTGAAGGTACTACTCCTTTCAAATGTACTCAACTTATGAAGTTCCTGCGGAATTTATGGGAATGAACGACTCAACTCAAAGGTCAAAATATCAATAAGGAACTCATGTATACGACTCTTCTCATTCTCATTCTTATTTACTCAAAACTTAGCTCGAATCAATAGTTGATCTCAAAGGATTTACATTTGAACTCAAAGGCTTTCTTGAGCTCTACTCTTAACTCGCTCTTGAATTTGAATTATGAATTCAAGAGTTATGGTTCATGATATGAATAATATAGGTGATAATGTAGACTCATTAATACATTTTCCTCACTCTCATGCTCACTTACTTGAGTTTTGAAACAAGTTACTAGAAGTTGTAGAAGACTCTACAAACAGACTCAAAGCTTAACTCTTAACTCTACCTTAAATTTGAATTATGAATTGAAGGTTATGATCATGTTATTAATGATTTCTAGGTGTTTCTAAGTAGCTTAGAGTGATTAAAATCAAAGGGAGTGAAGGTACACTTAAAAGGGACTCAAACGGGACAACTGACGGAAAATGAGTTGGGGAAGGCGACCCTGGCGCGTTCCGAGCGTGGGGTGCCAGCCCAAACTTCAGAGTCTGCATATGGGTGCACTGCAGGGGCGCCGTCCCATCCCCTTGGGTGCATCTAGGGCGCGCCGCCCCAGCCTCTCCCCAGGACAAGTTCGACGAATTTTGCCTCTCATTTTTTTAATCAATTTTTTCTCATGTTTTCCTTAGATTCAATTAACCAACCTAATTTACACACTAATACACTCAAAATAATCACTTTCATCTCAAGAAATCATAAAAACCTCAACAAAACAAGATTTAAAATGAACTTCAAGAACACCTATCAAGAACTTAAATCCTTCAACTTTTGATAGTGAAATTATGCTGAAAATAACATGTTTGGCGTGTGGATGAACAAACCCAATACTATGGAAGCTTACATACCTCTTAGGGATTAAACCCATGGCGACAGTCTGCAACAACTCTAAAAAATTTTGACGAATGCTTCGATCCTTTCTCTTTTCTTCTCTCTTCTCTTCTTCTTTTCTCTTCTTGAACCCTCAACTAAAACCCTATATTAGGATTATAAAATTGAACCTAATAGTATTAGACCCTTAAAACCTTACTAAAAATTAATCAAAGCTGATTGGGTAAGAAAAAGACCAATATACCCCTCTAAAATCCGGTTCTTACTTTCCTTATCTAGACAACCCAACTTCGAATGGACATATCTCGGTCATATGAACTCGAAACTGAGCAAACTTCATGATGTTGGAAATATAATTCACAAATATTTCCTACGGTATCTGGTAGCACACCTAAGTCATCTTGAGCTAGGAATTATGGTCATTTGAAGTCGACCCAAAACTCATACTTTAGTATAACTTGCAAAATTTCAGATTTTGCTATTTCCAATTTAGTTCTTTTTGGAACTCAAGGTGATACATCTAGTGACCTGACCTTAATACTTGGGAAAAATTTAAATTCCTTGGAAAAATCCTACTTACAACAAAGGATGGTTCGAGTCTTAATTCAAAAAAATTCTAGGGTGTTACAGATTTGAAAGGACTCTATGGGTGAAGGCGACCCATAGATGAAAAGCTACCATAACTTGATGAGGAATTCCCACGAAATGGAGGAGGAAAGATTGGTCGTTCAACCCTAGCTTCACCTTCTTCTTCTTCTTTCTTGAAACTCTTAAGAGAGAAATATTTTGGAGAGAGTTGGGTTCGTTTTGAGGTCTTGGAAGAATGATTTAACTCATTTAGTTTAGGGTTCTATTAGGTTTATATAGGTGGTCTAATTACTAATTAAACGACCCTACTTAATAACTAATTAATTCTAGAATATTCCCTAACCCCTAACTTAAACCGACTTAAAGAGTGGGCTGCCTCACCCACGAGACCCCGACCCACGGACCGTAGGTGGGTCTACATACCGTACTGGTCCTTCGTGGGTGGTGTCTTGGGGCTCAACAAATAGGGGAACTAGGGGTCTTGACCCACGACCCCTTCCTAGGGGGCGTGGGTCCATCCACTGTCCGTGGATGCCCTTCGTGGGAGGGCTATTTTTTGACAGCTTTTGATGCAGTCCTAGGGTCCCCCTCAAGGACCCTTGGTTGGTCCTTGGGGAGTTGTACCTTGACGCCCTAGCGCTAAAACCTTAATTCTAAGCATGGGAAGTCATTTTGCGATTTTAACCCTAACGTCAAAATCTAGAACCCTCACGTAAAGCTCTAGTTTAGCCTACTAGTTTTCGGGGTGTTACATTATCTCCCCCTTGGGAACATTCATCCTCGAATGACGATCTAGACACCTTATGAATTTGAAGACTCAAGACTAGAAGCTCATCATGCATGAAACATCAAAATAATGCACAATTCAAAGGAGGAAACTTCAACTCTATTTCAACATAATCAATGCAACATAAGGAAGTAGGAACTACCTCTAACAACCCATTATGCATGAAATTCAACATTTCTCATTTTTATAGGAGGAACTACCTTCTCTAACAAAAAGCATGCTCAACACAACATTATGGGGCCAATATGCCATTTCATCAAAAACATAATAAAACATGTTCATCATCTCATCTCATGTCAAATATGCAACATCATACTAAAATGCACAACAACATGAGGAAACACATAAGTCATGAAAACTCATTTTCTTACAAATAATGAACTTTTCAAGATCATACATAACATAAGGAGATCATGGAAATTTTAAACACACATGACTCCCTAAACATAAAGAAATCCCAGAAAGGAACTCTTGGTCTTAAGCTAGAATAGGAATAGAAGAAAGAGATGAAAAAATGTTGCTTTCTAAGCACACCATCTCCCCCTTGAGAGGAAAGCCCCTACTAAAAATCCTCTACAAATACAAAATAGATGAAAACTTTCCCGGATTACTGAACTGCTTTGTTATTGTACTTGCACCTTGAGTTCTGTTTTCCTTAATTTTTCCTAAAAGTCAAAGAAATCCTAATCCTTCTTCCCTTTTGATTGGGTTTGATTCATCCTTTCAATTTCGATTAAGTCTATCTCAAAATTCATAATGAAATTTTCTTTAGGGGAAAAAGCTGGTTTAGCTCAACAATTGATAGATTGAGTTATATTATCCGCTTCGTTCTATTTGCCGCTAAAAGCATTCTGTCCTGATGGTTTAAAAACCTAAAAAGATGGTAATTATCACTTGCTGACTAAGTGGTGAGGTTTGCAGAGAATACACTAAAGATCTCCTAGCTTTTAAAAGATGAAATTCTCACATGCCCTTATTTCGAAGTTTCAGATTCGATTCCAAGGCAACTTTTCTTTAGTCCTCAGGATATGATTCTTATGATTCTTTAGTATGTTACCAGGGGCTGATAAGATCAAACTCTAGAAATAGTCTACTTCAAGGCTGCAGGGAGGACTACGCTCTGCAGGTGGGCATCACTATTTATCATGTTAAGACGAAATTTTGGTTTGTTTTTGAAGGTGATCAAAAAGATTCGACGAAAACTGGGCATACATTCGAGAGAGAGAAGGATTAGTTCGTGTCTGGGTTAAGGGGACGGGTGACCTGAACCCTCTTCCTCTGATAAGAGCTATCTAACCTCTGTTGTCTTGCTATAACCTAGTCTTACTCGCTCTTACCTCCCTGCCTGTTTTCCTTTCTAAGTACTACTTCTTTCAAGCAACCCAAAGTCATAACCAAAAACTCATAACAACCTTACCGGGTTCCACAATCACTAGAGGTCTAATAATTGCAAGAAATCCTTCCCAAGGATAACATCAAAGTTGAATAAGTAGCATTGTAATCTAGTAAAACATTTATATTTGTACGAAACTATCAACATACCAGTGCTTACATCTGGAGAACCTTCTTAGTTACTTCTAGACCAGAGTGCGTAGAACTTACCTTGCCTTGGAGTACTAGTACCCGAACCACTGGGAGGAGCTTGCTTCCTCTCTTTTCCTCTAGCCTTAAGAACCGGGCAATCTCTCATTTTGTGACCAATCTTACCACAACCATAACAGTCATTCGTGTCGGCTAGACACTTACCATCATGCCTTTTCCCACACCTAGCACAAGTATGCTTAATCACATGAGATCCATTACCACTCACTCCTTGAGACTTAGGGGTAGACATCATCTCTTGGTTAAACTTTGGGGGAACCTTGGGAGATCTTTGTCCATAAAACCTTTGTCTATTATTTGGATGACTTTGTCCATTCAACCTTTCTTGAGAGGAATTAACATCATCAAACCTATACCTCTTTGTTCCTCTAGACCTCTCTTCAAGTTTCTCCTTTTCAAACTGTTGAGCATGAATCACAAGACAATCAATATGCATATTATTATCCAACATAGCCACATGACATTCTTTTGTTATCAAGTCGGACACACCCGATACGATCTTACTCATCTTCATCCTAGGGTCGGCCACTATGGATGGAGCATATCTTGATAACCTACTGAACATCCGAGCATACTCTTCAACACTCATCCCACCTTAGTGAAGGTTAATAAACTCAAGTATCTTAGCCTCTCTCATCTCCAAAGGGGAAAGCCTATCGAGAAACCCATTCTTAAATCTTTCCTATTCTATGGGACCCGCTTCTACTGGCCTTGCTTCTTTCCATTGGTTAAACCATAGTTGAGCAACATAACTCATAAGAAAACTCATGTATAGTTCATCATAGCATAAAGGATAACAACATAATCATAAGCATAGCCTCCAATCATAGACATAATGCAAACATCAATTATCATAAGACATAGTTCACATACATAAGTAAATACCAAGATCATCTCATCATAATAGAACCATCTCATAAGTAACCCTAAGTTATAGTTGTGCAATGCATAGATAAGATCCCATAATTTCATCTACACTAAGTACCACTTTTAGGCCACCATGTTCATGCTTATCATGTTTTGATCTCATCCATAGTTAATACTTATAGACAAGGAAACATTCATGTTCAATAACTAATATCAAGGAAAGCCACTCATAGCAACAATTCACATAAAGCATGCATTAATTCACAATTCATCATAGCATAACAGAATCATACCATGACCACTCTCAAAGCCTACTTGTGCAATGCATGAATGAAGTACCACACCCCCACTCTCACTAAGTAGAACCTCTTGAGGAACCATAGTACATAACTCAAGTTCTTGTTCATAGTTCATGTTCTTGTCATTGAGAGAATAAGCCTTAACCGACATAGACAATGTGAGCTTAACATAGAATCCGGTGTCATCCCCCACACCGAAAATAGATGTCCTACTTACCTAAGGTAGAACTAGGTTCATGTTTATGGAAGAATGTCTCAACACTCAATCCAACACGATATCATGGTATAGCTCATAGATTCAAGAGGTGAGAATAGCCTTTCAACCTTAGAATCATTAGTATGTGAGAAAACCCTTCACATCATGTTCATGGTGTGTTCATGAGAAATAGCCTTTCAATCAACACAATAAGATTATTATGGTCATGGACATTTCATTCATAGTCATGTGTAAGGGTGTATATGAGCAAAACATTTCAATAAAGACTATTACATCATAATCATGTTCATGCATGGAGTGTGTGTGATTGTTGTTTACATCCCTACTCTATTCAAATAGGGCAAAACGTCGCGGTGACTCAAAAAATAAACAATTGAATCAATTTAAAAAGAATTAGAAGAATAAACGGATTTTAAAGGAGTTGCCACCTAATTTTAGGAAAAAATAGGAAACCATTTAAGTGATCTACGAAATCATTAGATTCTAGGTAAGGGGTTCAAGTTATTCCGAAGGGAAGGTGTTAGGCACCCTTCTGAAATCCACAAATGTGGGTCCCGACTGAATTCATTTTTTTTCAAATTGAGGAGGAGATAAAAAATAAATATACAAGTATAATAAACAAGTAATATACACAAATAATAAAATAAAACAATAATAATGAACAATAACAAATAAAAATTATAAGTCGAACTCCTTTTCGAATAGCTTAAACAGAAAACAACTTCGTGTACATGTAAAGACACTTAGTAAAAGTGTTAGTACTAAATAAATATGAATAAAAATGAATAACTCAAATAATAACTTAAAAATAAAACCTGTCTTATTAACATGGAAGGCCTTGGAAATCGACGGTAATTTTCTTCATCGGCCAATTTCAAGTTGTTACAAATATGAACTTAAACTAAATTTTCATCTTTTAAAATAGGGAGGCCTCGAAAACCGACGGAGAGATTTTTTTTACTAGCCAATTTAATATACATTATAAGAAAATATAAATGTGAACATGTTAGAGTAATAAAAGAAAATAACAGTGGCAATCATATAAAAACTCAAAGTCATTACTAAAGAAATATTTGATCAACTAAAACAAAAATATCAACAACTTAATATGCAGCAACTTAACAACAACATCCTACTTAATAATTAAAAAATCAATAAATAAAAAAAAGCAATGTAAACCCCAAAACAATAACGAACGGGAAAAACATAACACTAATAGTAAATAATAATAATAACAAAAAGCTAACAGTGATGTATTACGCTAAGCTAGCATTTGGGAATAGATTTCCAAATATTCTTGGCAAATATTATTTGGATGAAAATTTGGGTGAAATTTCACCATGTGTTTGGCCATATTATTTGGGAAACATATTTCACTTGTTTAGAAAAATATTATTTATATCCATAAGTTTTAAAAACTATCAAAATTAACCATAAGTTTGTATTACAAGTCAATTTATTCTTCGTTGCTGAAAATAACATGTAGTGTTCATGACACTGGAGCAATGTGGTAGTTTGGAGTGAGTGCAACAAACATCATTCCATACACCGTGAAGTAGACAAAGCACATGACTTATTACCCTGAACCGATTGTTCAACAACCATATCATCACTTTCATATTCACTGAATATTTCATTACTATTTGGTGTTCACGTAAAAAATTATGTAATATAACGCAAACAACTACTATAGAGGGTGTTTTTGTAAAAGATAAAAGTTTGGTGTAAAATTTCAATTTTTAAAAGATCCCAAATAATGAGATTTGACTCAAATACTAGAAAAAACTAGTATGTGGGAATTGGAATATTTGCCAAATAATGACAAATTGTATGGACAAATACTATTTGCCAAAATTTTCCCAAATATTACTTGGAAAATCTATGGCCAAATGGGTCCTAAGATGAGCAGCAAAAGTAAAAGAGTGACATGACAATATAATAAATCAGGGAGTAATTTTGAACAATAATAGGACTAAAGCAACCAGGGCCGGCTCTATGCTTATTTGAATAAAGCATTGACTTTAGGCCCCCAATTTTAGGGACCTCAATTTTTTATCAATAATAAATTATGTGTTAAATTTTTATAGAAAAGATTGATTATTTATGATAATATATATATTTTAAAATATATATATATATATTTTATTCTCTTTAATCCCATTTAAATAGAAGAAATCAAGAAAAAATGTTTTATTTTCTTACATTCACTACACTAATATTCACATTATTTTATTCTTTTAACTCCTTTTACCCTCTCTTCTTTAAATTTTTGATAAGTTAGAGTAATATTCTATCAAAAATATGAATCAATAGTCGAAAAGTGTTGAGTGAATTGTAAATTCTTTTTCTATTTCTTCTTAGATTTTCAAGCATTACAACAAGCATAGTAAAATGTGGGGTATACAAAATTATCAACTTCTTGAATCAAATTCTATGTTAACAATTCATATAATAATTGCCCGAGTAAGAAATGCTTTTCAACGTTGAATTGATAAAATCTTATCTAAAGCTAATAATTGAAAAAGAAATCGAATAAATCATTTATAAAAAAATATATTAAGTATACTTGCATTTAAAAATGTAAGTTTTTTTTTTTTTTAAAAAAATTAATGCATATGAAGTTTATTTTAATTTTAGGTCTCTAGTTAAAATTTTGCTTTAGGCCTCCGATTGCGTTGAACCGCCCCTGAAAGCAACATCAATACCACCGTAATAACATTAAACATTATTTATCAACTATAAAATGGTAGTAAAATAGTGACATTTAAACATAATTATTAATAATCACAGTGATATTAAACAAACAAATATATCTATGGGAAAAGGCCTGGAACTGTAAACAAAACACAATAAAAATAACAAATGACATAAAAATAGAAACAAAGGGAAGAAAGATTTGTGATACCGACTAAGTTTCAGGTTGTTGATGGTGGTTTCGTGGTTGTTCGGCGGAGCTTGTTGTTGGGTTTGAGAAGAATGGTTGTTTGGGTTGTTTTCGGTGAGTCAAAACACCTGTAAAAAGAAGAAGAAAATGTGAAAGGGGAAGGGAATGGGACTGGTTCGTTTTTGGTTTGATGTTGCTGTTTGGAGTTGTGTTGTTGGCTCCGGTGGTTGTTATTTTTGTTGTTGTTGGTCTGGCAGTGGCGAGGAGAAGGAATATAGTAAGGGTCTTGGGGTCGTTTCCGGTGACTTTTTCACCGGAAAAAGGAGAAAAACGAAGGGGTTTTGGTGGTTGAGTTGGCTGTTGTTTTTGGTCCATTTCAGTAGGGTTTTGGATTAGGGTTTCGCCGAAAAATATTTGTAACACCCCGTATTCGAAACATACCAAAAATGTAGATTTTGAGAAGTTGCAAGTGCAACCCACGGTTGCATCCACGGACCTTAGGTCAGACCACGGCCCGTGCTGGTGGTCCGTGGTTCCCCACTGCAACCCCTTCCCAAACCAGCACAGAAAATCGGCTAAGTCTTGAGTCACGGACAGACCCACGGTCCGTAGGTCAGACCACGGTCCGTGGTCTGTGTCCGTGGATTAAGACTCCTTTACCCAGCCTCTGACATGAACTACGGTAGACCTGCAGGACCGTCGTTCGATCCACGGTCCGTAGGTCTGACTGTAGGTGAGGGCCAGCAGCCCAGTTAGATGAAAATTATTGAGTTGGTCAACTTCAGATGGTCATACCTTTTATCACAAAAGGAATTATGTGTCCCATGACCTCTAATGTGATAGATAATTTAATCCTCTTTCCAACACCACTGAGTTTTCTAAAATCCGACCTCCGAGTAGAAATTTATACCTGTTTTGGTGAAGCCCTGTCAGGCAGAGTTGATTGACGACCCCAATCTACGGACCGTAGATTGAATGACGGCCCGTAGGTCCAGTTCGTCGATCACTCCGATAGCAGTTAAGTCAGGGGTCTTTTGCTATTTTCCTATTTCGTTGGACCCCTAAGATACTTTGTTTAGACCCTAAATCATGAGGTTTTAGTCAGTTTAAGCCTAGAAACATAACTAGAACCTATCTAAGTCAAATCATTAATCAAAACTTAGAAAAATTAGAACGCTAAGAGGAGAAAGAAGTCAAGAACCCTAGTTCAAGAACTCAACAAGGTTTAATCAGTTCCAGCCCCGAAATCGAAAGATTTCTCCGTGGAATTCGTCACCAGATATGTGAGATTTCACTAGTGGGTTCCTTTTACCCATTAGGTCCCTAGTTTTCAGTCAGTTTCTTGATTCCCTTATCATGACTAGATCTAGGGTTTCTTGAATGTTAGAATTATTAGGTTCTTAGAATGATCCAAATCAGATTAGTACGTTAATATTCAGTTTATTGCATGAATTTCAGAACCATAGCTATGTATTTCTTTAGTTCTTGAATTACACGTGCTAGGTTAGATATTTCAGTATTCAGTTATACATACCTCAGTTTATAAATGCATCATTATCACATTAATTGTTGCATTCTCAGTTTTCATGTTCAATTTGAGTTATCCAGTACTATAGAAATCCAGTCATAATGTGTTAATCACTTAATCTATTGGGAGTAGCATAATACCGAGTTGGACTCGGGTTCAGCGTACCCATATAGTCCCAGAACTACGAGCCATGTAGGTGTAAGTCCCCTCTATAGGCAATATCAGTTAGTGATCACGCCAGCATGCCTCTACATCTTTGGCCGGGTGTATTGGGTCCTCTCGATGGGGCGTACATCGGAATCCACATTTAGCTCATGTGATTTTATGTCGGTTATTAGTAGCTCCCACAGTTCAGTCAGATTCTATTTCATTGACCATCTATTAGTATATCCAGTATTCAGTTTCAACATGCTATCAATTGGTCACTGCTTTCAGTTAGCTCAGTATTCAATATCTATATCATGTTCAGATGATTTCATTGCTTTGTTCAGTTATATGTTATTTCAGCTTTACTCTATCATGTATGCTCAGTACCTTTCAAGTACTGACGCATACGTGCGCTACATCTTCTCGTGATGTAGGTTCAGGTTCTCAGCATCCAGATCACGCTTAGATCGGTTCCCGATCTCCAGTTCAACAGAAACAGTGGTGAGTCCTCATTCTCTGAGGACAATAGTCATGAGTCTATTTTCAGTATTATTTTTAGTCCTTTAGTTTCAGTTTTGCTAAACTTAACTGGGGCCCGTCCCAGCATTTCTAGTCATTTAGAGGCTATTTTCAGACATAGTTGGATTCAGCTTAGTATTGAGTTAGTATCATCTTTGTATTAAACTCATCAATTATCATTTATATCAGTTACAATATATGAGTATTCCCCATCTTTTCATTTTATTTATGATTTAGCTTCCGCATCAGTTTATTATCTTTAGTATGCTCGTGATCATGCCAGCATGGTTAGCTTGGGATCACTTGTGGTCCTAGGTCCCTTATCGGCGTCTCGAGGGTAGTTCGGGGAGTGACAATATTTTTGACAGATTTTGGACATAAAATTTATATCAAAGGATAGCCCTTGAAGTGCTCTGCACATTTATGTAAAGAGTTTAGGATGGAGATGACCGGAACTTCGTAAATCTAAAGAAAAAGGTGAAGATTTATGCTTGGATTTTCTTAGATCTACGGAGTTTGGATATGAATAAAGATGAATGGTTTGCGGATTTGTGTAGAGGAGGGTGAAAGAAAGAAGTAGTAAATTTTGGAGATTTTTCCGACCGAGGAGTGGTGGACTCGCCAATTTCTGGTGAAACTCCGGTGAGCTTGTCACCGGATAATTATGAACACTAAAAGAAATTTCAAAAGACTAAAAATTCTGAAAAAAATTCCCTAAAATTTTATGCCCCTCGAATTTTATCCACCCGTATCCTTAAAAGTCTAAAAATTATTTTCTTTAAAACAATTCCACCACTAAACTTTTTCCCCCATTTTTCGCATTTTTTTCTCCCATTCCCCCCCCCCCCCCCC